>RJWM01050148.1:0-10862 GCA_004363535.1 Dasyprocta punctata
AATTTAATGTAGCCTAAGCATACGCTGTGTGTAAAGTACATGGTGTTGAACAGTAATCCTAGACCTTCAAGTGACCCAGACTCACCAACTCAGCAACTTCCAGTCTTGCAGGCTCTGCTCATGGTAAAAGACATAGGCAAGTGCACAGATTCTCATTGTTTATATTGTACACTATTATTGTATTTTCAGTTTTTTTTTTTATTAGTGTGTATTTGCAGCACATTTCACATGGAGTTTTGGTACAAACCTTGTCTTTGTTTTGGTAAGCTTAGAGACACAATTGCTGTTATGTTACATTTACATTAAGTACTCAGTACATTAAAATGTTGTACAGGTTCCTGGCCAAGAACCAATCAGCTATAATACATACCTCAGGTGTCTGTAAGGTTCTATCATTTAGTTTTGTATAGGTATATTCTGTGATACTCTCACAAATCACCATAAAACACTTTTTTCTCTATATTTTGTCCCCATTAAGTAATACACGATTTGTTATATTTTCATTATATGGATGCATAACATAGACATGATTTATGCAGTCAGTAATATCTTTCTTTTTTAACTTTCAATTTCATCTCTGAAATAATTCAATAATTAATATATTTTTTCAGATCTAATATTTTAGGGTAAGCTTATAATTACTTGCTAAAAGACAAAATATCAGATGGAATTATCTAAGTTGCACGGAGGTATTTGAACTGAGGAACAAAATGGTACTATATTTCTAGAACTGGATAGAACCAGATTTTATTTCTAGCACCAATTCTTCAGATACATGAATTTAGGTATCTTAGTCTATAAACCTGAGATTTTTCATACATGAATTTATATTGGGAAGTTTGTTGGAAATAATTACAAGGAATGCATTTAAGAAATAGCCCAATGCATCGTTAATCATAGAGATTCAATAAGTGACAGTTATTGCTACAGTGTCAGGTGATGAAACTATTATGCTGAACACAGTATCTCACACACAAGTTTTCAAGACATAGATATTGAGAAGATGGAATCATTGTATCAATATTGCTACAATTATCAATACTACTTTAAGAAACTTCTAAAAATATAGAACTTAAGTTGTAGTATATTTAAATGCATATGGGTTATGCTATCTAGAATTCCTACACTTACTTCAAAGATATTGGGAGGACTTGTGATTTGTAATAAGCCTTTTGAGTTCCTGGAGAAATGATACCACAGAAACACAAAAAGTTACTTGCACACACATCCCTAAAGAACCACATGGATGGATAAAGGAATATGGCAGCCAGGCTTCTATCATGGCACTTACAATATTGACTACTTTTGATGCATAGAGATCTCTGGTGCAGTTTGGGTGGAAAGGTAGGAAAGTAAAATGTGAAGCTAGTGAAGGTGTTTTCTGAGTAATGAAAAGCTCTTTGAAATCTTTTCAAATACCCTGTGTCATATACCCAAAGAGTCATGAACAACTCTTTCCAATTAACATTCCCTCCAAAAGTGTGAGAGTCTCCCTTTTCTCTGCTTCTCAACACTTGTACCGTTTGCCATTTTAATAGTAGCCATACCTACTGCAATGAGTAATAATCTTATTGTGATTTTGATTTGAGTTTCCCTCATGATTAATGATGTCAATTATATTTCCATACATGTGCTGACCAGTTTTTATGTCATGAAGAAATATCTACTGAGGCTAAGAAATGTTTAGTTATATATTCTCTCACTTTTAGGTTAAATTTGACTCTCTTATATATTTGAACTTTAAGATTTCAACAAATAAATAATTTTCAAATATTTTTTGCCACTCTGTAGGTTGTATTACCACTTTGTTGTTTGCTTTGATATTTAGAAGCTTTATAGTTTTATATAATTTTTTGTCTAAGTTTGCTTTTATTTTCTAGCTTTTTGTGCTCATACCCCCATATACCAATCATGTATAATTCCAACTTTACTAAATTTTCCTTATATTCTTTTAGTATTTTCATAATTTGAGTCTTCCTTTTTGAATATTCAGTCCTCTTGGGTTGATTTTTTATATATAAAGTATGAGATGAAGGTGTTTACTTGCTTCTGTATATGGATACTCCCTTTTCTCAACACCATATCTCACGATACTATCCTTTCCCCATTTTGTATTCTTGGCAGCTTTGTGGAAAACCAATTAGCTTTAAATGAAGAGATGTATTTCTGATCTCTCTATTCTATTCAGTTTTTCTCTGTCTACTTTTTTTGACATGATTTTCTTTCATCTGCTATTAGTCAAGTTTGACCATACTCTGATGCGGCGTTTCCTTGATCTCTCTCACTGTTAAATGTTGGTAGAAGTGAGAAATTTACCTGCCTAAGATTTTGTCACAGTTCTGGACTTTGCCACATCTCCATCTTCCTGATGCTCTATCTGCCTCTGCATTCTGCATTATTGATTGACGTCTGCTATTGTCACAAATTACTCAGGAGTTTCTAGGACTTATCTCATTCTGAAACAACGCCCATCATTTCTTTTAGATTTTATGCTATGAATATTTATATATTCATTTAATGTTTTGTTTTTGAATAGAGTCCTTCATAATGCTTCACCATAATGAAATACATGAAGAGGCCTATCTTAGTTCGAATTTGTAGATCATCTGTAAAACAGGCCAGAAACTGGAAAAAATACAATATTGTGTGAAAAATGTTGTTCTATAAAGTCGAATTCACTTTTTGCTAGGATCAGTTAGGAATAACTTTCAAATAAGAGGCCAGTATGAGGAAAGTCTTCCTGAGAGAGACAACTTTTACATTAAGAATTGGAGGAGGTGTTGGAGTTGGTCAAGTATGGATAAATATGGAGATGCAGAATACATTCCAAACACTGGGAGTAGCAAAAGTCAAGCTAAGGAAGCATGCTGGTTACAAAGTTCAGTACAGATGAAGTCTGTTGATCTATGGAAATTTAAATAATGGATAGAAAATCACTTTTAAAAGTGAAATCTGCTCTATAAGTGCAAGGAATTATTATTCCTAAAAAATTTTCTCTAGTAGGTTAAGAAATGTAGAATTAATGGTCAATTCAATTTCAAGTACATTTTCCTATCTAGATTACAGGCAAAGTATGTAGTTAAACTTTAATTATTTTTGATTATTTTAAGCTTATACCTTTTATTTTGTACTACTACATCTTATATTGTTTTAGATAAAGAGACAGAGAGAAACAAAGAGGGAGGAAGAGAGAGGGAGAGAGAGAAAGAGAGAGAGGGAGAGAGAGAGAGAGAGAGAGAAAATAAATACTTTTCTCCATAGGTATTTTGTAAGATTTAGTTACATTTGTATTCTGCCCAATTATCTAGTAAGAAGAAATGTTATAAGTCCTATGCATTTATTCAGGGCAAATTTGTCATAACTGCATAAGTAACAATCAGAAACTCAAACATAATGAAATGTTTCACTGATACATAATTTACCAAGAGATCAGAGAAGAGAGTAAGGGAACTGACTCTCCCGGGAGGAAAGTCAGTATATCACAGCTTGCCAGTTCCACTGCTGGGAGAAGTCCTGCTAATGAAGCACTTCTCAAGAGGGTTCAGAGTGGAGGCTTTATGTCCTGTCCACCCATAGGCTATACCAGAATTTCCTGTGTGGTATAAAAATATGCAATAATGACTCCATTTTTGCAACTGGATTCCTAGAACTAGGGACTTGTCCTTTTACAAGAAATGACTGGAAATGTTGAGAAGCCTTGACACAGATGCCACCTGTAGAATTCACCCACGTATAAAATCTATTTGACTTTTGACAAGATGCAAAAGGAAGCACCACTTCTCTGCTGCCAACCACTGGGCAGAAGTGGTTGTGGTCTTGTGGGGGGTGGGTTGCTAGATTTTAATGATGCTGTCACTCAGAATGAAGCATCTGAAAGCAATTGATAGAGAGGTTCAGGCCAGTCCTAAGCATACACAAAATAAGGACTCTGCTCAAGAGAAAGCTCTGAAGCTTTCAGGTTGTTTCTCTTGCTGAGGCTAAGAGCAGAAAAATATATGGACTGTAGATTACTCACTGTTCATCATTCAATGTGAGGCCTTGGTTTTACAAATGGTCTAATCATAACGGATTCACATCTTTTTCTGAAATGTGTGGACATTTGTGTCTTTTGAGGAGCAATATATCGATTAAATGAACACAGCCTAATACATCATTAGAATGGTGAATGTATGGTATACCAGGGAGAATGGCATACATTTATAAGACCAGAAATAATTTTAGAAAGTATTTTACAAATTTACAGTTTCTATCACCAAACAAAAAAATCAAGAATCAAGCGATGACGATAGTATCTAGCAGTAAGTTCATAGGCTTTCATCACTGGCTTTGAACAACATGGATGCTGGCATGTCAACACATCTTGTTGAAACCTAGTGGATACAAAGTAATAGGGGAACACTTACCACCTCAGTGCATGAGGCCATGAAATCATAGCAGGATCAGGATATTGCTGCATTCTGGTTCAAATAAACAAATGTGACCTTTCCCTTTGTGCCAGGCTATGATTCTTGAGATACACAAAGGGTAATATTCATAGCATCAAGGCCTCCAGTTTTTCAGTGTAATTGTCCTTGTCTTTAAAGGTGTAAGTGGAAATGAAATACTGGGAAGAGATTGCATTGTTGAAAGCCAGATATTTGGTATCTGATGATAGCAACTACATTAGATAGTCCTCAAGTGTGAGGATTTACAATAAAAGTTGGCTAGGTTACTGTCTACACTTCTTTGTCAGAGGCTTAATGTTCAACAGTTTCCCTTGTTCATGTCTCCCTATTGTCATCAGGTTTCCCTAAGAACTTCTCAGAAAGAGTCTGGTCCTGCCAGGTGCTATGAGCTGCTAGTGCCTGGAGCCCTACTGGTGTGCTGATAAAATGAGAGGAAGGAAAACCTTGCATGATTTTATAATTAAATCTAGGTCTTTTCCTGAGCTTAGTATACTCTGATAGTCTCATATTTTTCCAGTCTCTTGTTCTATTGTTTATCTCTTTCATTGATTTTATTCTTCACTTTGTTGCTACTCCCCATTATTAGGCCAGACAGGAAAGTAAAAGGAAGTTTTGTTTTGTTTTATATTTTATTTTATTTTATTTTGATACATGGTCTCACTATATAACTCAGGCCTACCTTGAACTCACTTATGTAGCCCAGGTTGGTCTCAGACTCATGGAAATCCTCCTGCCTCGACCTCCTCAGTGCTGGAATTACATGTCTGTCACCATGCCCCATCTGGCATGAAAGGAGGTTTGAAGGGGAAGAGATCCCATTCCCCAAGGTTTGGATAAAGTCATTTCCCCTTCATAGTGGAGAACTCAGCAAACTTTTCACAATAATTACTCTTTCTCATGCCCAACAAGAGCAAAAGAGAATCCTGCTCGGATTCCTAGTATGAACACTTGGCTGGGGACCTATATCAATGTACACAAGAGACAGAGGGCTCCACTAGGAGCTTATCATTGCAATTCATGCATCCGGCGATACTTACTCCATGTAAGCAAACCTTCACTTTGACTGATTAGATTTACTATTGGTCTCCTAATACTTCAAGGGGGTCATTTAACTTACAACTTCTACAATGTGCCTCAGAAAAGTTTTTGATTTTTACTTTGTTCATATTTCTTTTCTTATAAAGATGGGTATAACATTTTCCAAGTTTTTGCTAAGTTAGAGCCAAAACAAATCTTCACTTAGGATTCAATTTACTTTTCTCCAGTAAATACTGAAAGTGAATACTTGTTTATTTGGTATTCATATTTCTTTATTTCTCCATGTGTTGGTATAATTTTTCTTTCCTTAATTACCTTGTAATATAACATTGACTGAATTAGTTCCTCCTAAAATTTGTATGTTGATGTGTTGACTACAAGCACTTCGAAATATGAATTGGGTCTGAAAAACATAATTAAGGTTAAACTAAGTCAGAAAGGCAAGCCCTAAATCTCAACGGTGTCTTTATAAGAGAAAATATTAGCACAAATACGCAGATAGGTGGAAAACCACAGGAGGACACAGCAAAAAACAGTCATTTTCAAGCTCAGGCTAGAGACCTCAGAAAAACATCCAACCTACTGACACCCTCATTCTGAACTTCAGCCTCCATGACTGTGAGACAGTAGAGTTCTACTGTATAAGCCACAGTCTGTGATGTGTTGCTACAGCAACTCTAACAACTAATTCAAGTTACTGGCTGTAAGAAGATAGAGTCCCCACAAAATTAATATTTACTCAAAATTTAAGAATATGATTTTATTTGGAAACAGGCTCTTTGCTTATATACTTATCTGGAGATCTCATCTTGGATTTAGTTGTAACTCTAAATCCAGTAACAGGTGTCTCTTCATGACCAAAGGACTTATGGATGCATACAGATTATGTGAAGATGGAGACAAATGTGTGAGGAACGAAAAAACTGCTAGCCACCGCCAAAACCTAAGGGTAAATCATGGGATGATTTCATCCTCAGTCTTCAAGAGATAAACTCTAATTATGTCTTGTTTTCAGATTTCATTCTCAAACTAAGAGGCAATGAAATTATGCTGAAATTGCTAAGGCATTCATTAGAAACTAATATGTTTTCTAAATGATTTTTAAATTTTATTTATTCGTTAATAATTTTATTAATATTTTACTGATCAAAATCACATGACAAATGTGAATAACAGTGGGTCACAGAGTCATAACTCCTTCAAGAAGGAAAGAGAATTTCAGGATTATAATGGAATTCTAGAATACTCAGCTTTTCTATTTTTATGTGTATAAATTATGAACATGTACTTCTATACTAATGTATGCTAGATATTTGAGGCATACACAAACATTTTAGTAGGTAAGATAAAGTTTATTATACATTAATTTGGTGATAGTTATGAATACTATAAACTCCATATAGTATTCACTTTATGTTTGAATATGATGTTATTCATTAACACATTAAGAATTACATGTAACAATTTTATGATATTGCATTTAAAGTTCTAATATTTATGTTTCCTTTCATACTTGGTTTTATTGATTTTCATAAATGCAAAAGATAAATGGCACTTTCCATGTATCCAAATGGAAGGAGGGTATCATTTGATGTGTATTCTAAAATCACATGAGCTCTTTTTTAGTTCTGTATTCCATTATGCAAAAGTTCTTCAGAAAAACATTGATTTTTGTACTTACAGCAGTTTCAAAACCAGCTGAAACTCTTTATTTGAATGATTTTTACATCAGATAGGATATTTATTTCTAAGATTTTTACTTTGTTTTTCCCGGAGCATTCTTGTTAGTTTTCATTTCTGAACTTCAGTATTAAATTTTCTATACAACAGAAGATTTTCAGATATACTTTTAAAAATGCTTTGTGTACAAAACAAATTCCTTTGCAAAAGTGTTGCTTTCTTTTATTCCTTTTTCTTTTATTCTTTATAAACATTGTCTCCTTTGCTTTGAAGAGGATCATTAAATAATCTTTATCTCTTTCAAAAATTTTGTTGCACTCAGCTGATTTCTTGCTTTTCAGCAGAGATAAAGTCAGGAAACATGAAATAATCATGTCTTGTAATCTCATCTAAAGTGCTATCAGAACAGTTAACCAGCTTTGCTTTGTGGCTAAAACAAAATCCTGATAATCTCTTATCTCATTATACAGCATTAAAGCATAATAATAATTATCTTTTATTTTTATTAACCACATGAATAGCATCCTCAAATCTTATGTTTTCAAAGTATGTGTTGCATTTAATTATCTACATACTATGGAGTGAATGTTTTTCGTAAATTCTCAATTTAATTCACAGTGTATATTTCATACCATGGCATATAAGTTTTTTTTATTTTAAATTGTTTGGTAAAATTTTATTAAATCTTACTTGACTGTCTCATTTTGACCTCATAGCTCTAGTAGAGGACTTATACAAAGATTTGTGTTAAGTACTGTAATTTTCTTCAGACTAACCTGTGCTCGTAGTAAATATTTAGTTGTGAGAATTATTTTCTGTGAGTCTTGGATTTTGTCATTATTGGCTTCTTGAGAGTTGGGGGATTTGATAAGTGATCCAGAAACCTGTGACACACTGTAGGAGGTTTCCCGGGAGGACAACAGCTGTCACCGTGCTGCATGCCATGCAAACCTGATGGCTTGTTTATGACAGGTAACAATCCCTCAAATGGAATGCCACAAAAGCATGGGTTAAGATTTAATCAGACTTGTATAATGTAGTCGTGTTTCATTTTATTTTATTTTATTATTATTTTCTCAACCCAACTCTTTTTTACCCTTGTTGACAGTTTTTTATCACAAAGTTTTGCTTAATATAACCTTAAAGAAAATTTCAAATTGCCTCCCTTTGTGAACTCCTGCAAGTTCAATTTCTGTCCTTATTTCTGTTTGGCCCTTGCTATAAAAATCAGCAATAATAATAATAATGAGACACAGAATATGACATAAGGAACATATAAAAAACTTTGTATTAAAAAATTGATTCTGATAAAGTCTTAAATTCTGAGCAGGATTTTTGTAACCAATTTTTATAAGTTAAAGTTTACATATACTTCAATTATTTTACTTAAAATTCAAATTTGATGGCTTTTGACACATTTGCAGATGTTTGTTTCCACACAGAATCTGCACTTAAAAATCTTTCACCCTGCCTCGAAATCCCTATAAACATCACAGTCAATTTGAATTTCCTAACCTCCAGTCTTCTACCTCCTGACCCAGACAACCACTAATCTACTCTGTTGTTTATAAATTTACCTATTTTGGACTTTTCATGTAAAAGAAGTCTCAAATATGTTTCATTTTACACCTAAAGAATTTTATTTAGAATTCTGTTTTTAAGACTATTCCACGTAATAGCAGGTACCAGTTTTCTACACCTTTTTATTGCAAAATGCTATTACCATAGAATGCATATACTACATTTTAAACACTCATTCATCAGTTAATGTGCATTTACATTTCTACCATCTTATTATTGTGAATAATGCTGAAGGGAAATTTGTGCACAGATATCTGTGTAGGCCTGATTTTCATTGTTGTTGGTCTATACTTGAGAATGAAATCACTACATCATAAGAACTCAATATTCACAGTTTGAAGAACTGCCAGGCTGTTTTCCGTAACAGCTGTGCTACATTACATCCTCACACAGGAAAAAATATGCGATGGTTCTAATTTTTCCATATCCTCATCAACTAGTATTATTATGTCTTGTTTTATAATAGCCATCCTAGTGAGTGTAGAATATTTGTATTAGTTACTTTTCTCTTGTTGCTGAGACAAAATACATGACAACTAAAATTAAAGGGGACAGTTCATGGTGACGGAAGACAGAAAAGCAAGCAAGCAAGGGAGAGACAAGTTTCTTTCTGTTCCTTATATTGCATCCAGTCTACCAGGACTAGGGAGTTGTCAATCCAGTCAGTGGACTGATCCAGAAATCACCCACCCTTAATCCCAGCACCCTTAATCCCAGCATTGCACTACGAATCGATTGTACTATGAATAAATCAATTGCACACTCTAAATTCAGCCATCCCCAAAAATGCCCTATGACTGCATGAGGCTTTGGGAGGACATGAAGACAGAAACTATAACAGTATTTCATTGAAGACTTGATTTTCATATCCTTAAAGACTAATGATTTTCAGCATCTTTTTATCATGTACTGAACATTTTCATATATTATTGAACAAATAGCTCTTCAGATATTTTGCCTAATTTTGCTTTTGCTATTTATATTTTTATTATTGAATTATAGCTATTTTTTCTTTACATAAAATTTCCTCATTAGGAACAAGATCTGTAAGTTTTCGTTTTTTTTCTGTTAGTTTTCTTTTTCCATTGATTGTCTTGAAATACAAATGTTTTCAGTTTTGATAAAATACAGTTTTTTATAATTTGTGAATATATTTGCTCACTGCGCTTTTAATGTTAAGAAATCACTGACTAACAAATGATTATGAAGATTTGCTTCTGCATTTTTTCTAAGAGTGTTACAGTTTTAATTCTTATATTTAAGTACTTTATCCATTTGATGTTACTGCTGTTCTGCTAAAGAGAGACCCAAATTCATTTTTCTACATGTGAATTCTACTTGGTCCATATGCTATTAGCTGAAAAAATAATTTATTTTCTTCCCATTGTGTTATGTCAATATAGCTTCTAAGATTAATTGCCTTGAAATACATCTTCTTACTTTGAGCTCTGAATTTTATTGCATTGATTTATACATCTACATTTATGTTAGCACAAACATGAATACAGTAGATTTTTAGTAAGTTTAGAGTTTAGGAAATGTGAATAATCATGTCCTTTTTCTTCAGTATATTGGTTATTTTGTGCTATTTCCATATAAATTTGACTATTTATTTGTCAATATTTATAAAACAGAAATTCAGAAATCCAAGAGAGATTATTTTGAAACTATAGATCCATTTGACAGTGTTGCCATCATAATACTATATCTTCTGATTATGACCAGTGATTTTTAAAATTTATCCTTAAGTATTAAAACATATGCTGCAGTTTTTCTACTACTAGTACTGTATATTTTTCTTCTGTGCAATTTATTTCCAATTATTGTTTTCATTCCATAAGTAGTTTTAATATAGTAAGTACCCACATATTGAGTATTACTTTAAATTTTACTTTCTGGACTTGCAAATATGCAGACACGTAAATATATACATAACAGACTTTAATTTATTATCTCATGCTTATTTATATGGCTTAGCTAGCTGCGTAACTAATTTGAATAAGGAATGAATCAAATCATGAACAAATTCAAATGAATAGTCATTGATTCTTAAACCTGAAGTTATTTAAAATAGAACTTAGTGGGTGGCAATTTTTAAATTATTAAATTAATGGAATT
>RJWM01050149.1:0-10869 GCA_004363535.1 Dasyprocta punctata
AAAAAAAAAAAAAAAAAAAAAAAAAAAAAAAAAAAAAAAAACCATAGAGGAGCTTATGCAAATTATGGAAGCACAACATAGGAAACAAATGGATTCCATAAAGCAGATTCAAGCAGATATTCAGGAGAATAAAAACTCCACTGAAAGTATTCGAAGGGGATTAGGCCAGTGTGAGGACAGGATCTCAGATATTGAAGACCGGCTTGTAGTTAGTGACCAGGAAAAGAAAGATTTCTCAAAACTAGCAAGGCACCAAGGAAACATGAGAAATCAATTCAGCAGCTGCTTGATGAGACAAAGAAGAACAACTGAAGATTAATTGGAGACAATGAACAAGCAGGAGATACCACAAATACATTAAAAACAAGTTAACAGACATCATGACAGTAAACTTTCCTGATAGAGAAAAAGAATTTGACACACAAATAAGTGAGTCATATAGAACTCCAATTAGCAATGACCAAAAGCTGTTAGGGAAAGAAACAAACCACTTAGAAAGGAAAACCCATCAGAATTACAGCTGACTTCTCAGCACAAACCCTCAAGTCAAGGAGAGCTTGGAGTGAAGTACTCCAAGTTCTAAAGGAAAACAACTTTCAATCCAGATTGATGTATCCCACAAAACTATCTTTTGAAATAGATGGGGAAATAAGATACTTCCATGACAAAGAACATCTGAGGAAATTTACGACCACCAAACCAGCACTTCAAAATGTTCCAAAGGATGCTTTAGAAAGAGATAATAAGGACTACGTCTCCATGAACCCAACAGAAGGAATTCGCTGGCAAAGGAAAACAATTACAGGGAAAGGAAAAGGAAAAAAGGGGGAAGCAAATAAAGGGACTGCCAATAATAGGAAAATAACATGACAAGGGTGAGTCAGTACACGTGAGTTTTAAACATTCATGGTAATAGTCTCTGCTCACCAGTCAAAAGACATAGACTGGCAGAATGGACCAAGAAGGAAGATCCAACAGTATGCTGTATACAAGAGACACATTTAATTCAAAATGAAACTCATAGACTGAAAGTCAAAGGATGGAAGACAATACTCCATGAAACAGGAATTCAGAAAACAGCAGGGGTTGCTATTCTATGTGCAGATAAAGTCAATTTCAAGCCAAGACTGATGAAGAGAGACAAAGAAGGTCACTAGATCTTGGAAAAGGGAAGGATGCAAGAGGAAGGGATAACAATCATAAATATACATGCAACAAATATTAGTGCACCCAGTTATAGAAAACAATTATTAATGGACATGAAAAATCAAATAAGCCATAATACAATTGTATTGGGAGACCTCAATAGCCCACTGTCATGAAAAGACAGATCAACTAGACAAAAAAATCAATAATGAAATATTAGAATTAAATCAAACTTTTGAGCAAATGGACTTATGTAGATGTCTGTAAGGTCTTCCACCCCACAATACACATACAGAATACACATTCTTCTCAGTTGCACATGGGACATTCTCCAAAATGGACCATATACTGGCTCATAGAACATGCTTAAGTAAATGTAAAGGAATTGAAATTATCCCATGCATACCATCAGATCACAGTGCAGTGAAATTGGAAAACCATGCCAAAGGAAACTACAAGAACTTCATCAACACATGAAAATTAAATAGCACCCTGCTGAGCAATCAATGGGTCACAGATGAAATTAAAGAAGAACGTAGACTGTTCTTACAGTTGAATGACAATGACGATGCAACCTACCGGAACTTGTGGGACACAGTGAAAGCAGTCTTAAAAGGGAAAATTACAGCAGTAAATACCCATGCCAGGAAAACAGAGCAAGCTCATATAAACACTTTAATGTTGAACCTCAGACCTCTAGAAAAAGAAGAGCAGGCTAAACCAAAAGCTCCTACAAGGGAGGAAATGATAAGGATCAGAGCAGAAATCAGCACACTGGAGACTAAGAAAGCAATACAAAGGATCAATGAATCATTAGAGTGGGTTCTTTGAAAGCTTAAATAAAATTGACAGACCCTTGACCAACCTTATCAAAAAAAAGAAGGAAAGAAAAGACTCAAATCCATGTAATTAGGGCTGAAAAGGGTGAAAGCACAACAGACCCTGTTGAAATCCAGAAAATTGTCTATACCTACTTTGAAACCTTATATTCTAATAAGATGGAAAATACAGAAGAGATGGAGAGATTCCTAGACACATATGCATTACCCAAGTTGAGTCAAGAAGGTAGAAAAATCCTAAATAGCCCAATATCAACAAATGAAATTAAAGATGTAATTAAAAACCTATCAACAAAGAAAAGCCCAGGCCCTGACGGAATCACTGCTGAAGCCTACAAGAAATTTAGTAAAGTCCTAACACCACTACTTCTCAAACTCTTGAATGAAATTGAAAGGGAACCAATACTCCCAAATTCATTCCTGGAAGCAAGCATTACTCTGATTCGATAACCAGAGAAGCACCCAACTAAGAGAGTTACAGGCCAATCTCATTAATGAACATTGATGCAAAAATCCTCAATAAGATAGTAGGAAAGAGACTGCAGCAAATCATCAAAAAGATTGCACACCAAGATCAACTGGGATTTGTCCCAGGGATGCAGGGATGGCTCAACATATGTAAATCCATAAATGTAATACATCATATTATCACAGCCAAGGACAAAAATCGTATGATTATCTCAATAGGTGTAGAACAAGCTTTGGATAAAGTCCAGCACCCATTCATGATAAAGACTCTACAGAAAATTGGGATAGGTGGTCTTTATCGCAATCCGATAAAAGCCATCGATGACAAACCAACAGCCAACATCATACTAAATGGACAAAAACTGAAAGCTTTCACTCCAAAATCAGGAGCAACACAAGGATGTCCACTATCTCCACTCTTGTACAACATAGTCCTGGAAACTTCAGCCAGAGCAATTAAACAAGAGAAAGAAATAAAAGGAATAAAGATAGGACAGGAAAAAGTTAAACTATCATTCTTTGCAGATGATGTGATACTCTACTTAGCAGACCACAAAGACTCCACCAAAAGACTTCTAGATTTAATAAGCAGATTTAGTATTGTAGCTGGTTACAAAATCAATACTCAAAAATCAATACCCTTCCTGTACGTGAATGACAAACTCACTGAGAGAGAAATCAGGGAAACAATACCTTTTACAATGGCATGGAAAGAAATGAAATATTTAGGAATCAATCTAAGGAAAGATGTAAAAGACCTCTACATTGAAAATTATAGTACTTGGAAAAAAAGAGATTGAAGAGGCTATTAGAAAATGGAGAGATATCCCATGCTCTTGTTTAGAAGGAATCATTATAGTGAAAATGGCCATACTTCCAAAGCTGTTACACAGATTCAGTGCAATCCCAATCAAAATTCCAATAGCTTATCTTACAGAATTAGAAAAAACAATCCTAAAATTCATTTGGAACCCGAAGAGACCTAGAATAGCTAAGACAATCCTGGGCAACAAAGACAAGCAGGGGGCATCACAATTCCTGACTTGAAATGATACTAGAAAGTTACTGTGATTAAAAAAACAAAACAAAACAAAACAAAACAAAACAAAAATGTGGTACTGGTGAAAGAACAGACCCGAAGTGTTGGAGACCACTACAAAGCGGCTCTGAGCAGGATTTAAAATTAACTAATTGGCTTTTTATTTCTCTGTGAGAGTGTCCTAGGCCTAGGCCTGGGCCCCTTGCCTGGCGATGGGAGCTGATTCATAGTAAGTGAACCTCTATTAATCACTGGTCCTGGCTGAGGCCTGTAGTGGTCTGTGAAGTCAGAGATACCTCAAAGGGCAGGATAAAGAGGGCTGCAGCTGCAGGTATCTTACCCTGCAGGCATCTCAGTCCCACCACAAATGCCATCTTGGAGATAAGATAGTTCTCCTTTTTCTGGCATTTTTTACTACTTGGAGATGTCCTTGCAGTGACTCCCAAGGTCCAGTTCTGTTCTGACACCTCCCTCATCATGCCCTTCTTTGTCTGCTGTGGAAGTAAATACGGGTGGTCCAGAGAAGCTCTTGCTCTTAGCCCTAATCATAGCTATGGAGTCAAGAACTCTGTAAGGGCTTTGATCCTCCTGGAGCCCTAAAATCATACCACTTGTCTCATTTATTCAAGCTTTCACTGTACACTTGTTTGGGAGATTGGGGATCTAGGCCGGGTCCCCGATACCAAAGATCAATGGAATAGATTAGAAAATGCAGAAACCACTGCAGACACACTAAGCTACCTTATCTTTGACAAAGGCGCCAAGCAAACTCCTTGTGAGAAAGCCTCTTTAATAAATGATGTTGGAAAAACTGGCTTTCCACATGCTGAAGTTTAAAATTGGACCCTTATCTTCCACCATGCACTAAGCTAAAATCTGAATGGATTAAAGATCTCAATATTAAAACAGAAACATTAAATTTGCTGGAACTTGGACTAGGCACAACTCTTGAAGACATGGGTGTAGAAAAAGACTTTATGAATAAAACCCAGACTGTACAGCAACTATTGCAAAGAATCAACAAATGGGATCTCACCCTACTGAAAAGCTCTTGAACAGCAAGGGAAACCACCAACAGAGTGAAGAGACAACCCACAGCGTGGCAGAAAATGTTTGCCAGCTGTCCCTCACATAAAGGATTACTATTGAGAACGTATGAAGAACTCAAAAAACTCAGTCCTCTCAGATTTAAAAACCCAATCCAAAAATGGGCATCTAAGATGAACACACACCTTTCAGATGAAGAAATAAAACAGTCAATGAATACGTGGAAAAAATGTTCAACATCACTGGTCATTCGAGAGATGCAAATGAAAACAACACCGAGATTTCACCTCACTCCAGAAAGAATGGCTAGTTTTAAGAAGTCAACCAATAACAAGTGCTGGAGGAGCTGTGAGGAAAAAGGAACCCTTCTCCACTCTTGGTGGGAATGCAGGCTGGTGCAACCACTGTGGAAGTCAGTGTGGAGATTCCTCAAAAAGCTAGGATTGGAGGTCCCATTGGGCCCAGCTATTCCCCTTCTGGGTATCTTTCCAAAAGAATTAAAAACATTGTATCACAGCGATATATGTGCACCTGCGTTTATAGCAGCACAGTTCATGATAGCCAGATCTTGGAAGCAGCCTAAATACCTATCGACTGAGGAATGGACGAAAAAGATGTGGTATTTCTATATAATGGAATACTACTCAGCTATAAAGCACAATAAACTGGACACTTTTATACATAAATGAATGTGACTTGAAAATATACTTATCAGTGAAATAAATAAGTCACACATGTGTAAGCGTCATATTGTTTCACATGTGTGACCAACTGAAAGAAAATCTATGTATATGTTTATGTATATGTATATAAAAATTAGTTAAGGTAGTTAAAAAAATTTTTTAAAGAGCACAGCGGCCTCCTTTGTCTTCCACATGGCCTGTCCAGAAGTAAATTCAATGCTTGTCTTCACTGGGGAAAAAAAAAAAGAATTTTGCTGAGGTTTTGATAGATATTGAGGTAAATCTACAGATAAGTTTAGGGAGAATAAATGTTCTGATATTTGTCCCATTTGCATACATAGTCTCTCGTCACTCATTTAGGTTGTATTTCAGTACTTCTGATCAGCTTTTATAGTTTTTAGGATACAGATAATGAATATATTTTTGTAGGCTTATACAGTAATGTTACTTCAAGCTGTTTTGTGATGTCATAACTTATGCCTTTACAATTTTACTTTTGAAGTGTTCGTTGCTTGTATATAGGCCAACACTAGATTTCTTCTGTATATGGCTTTGTGACCTTGTACCATGACCTTGCTAAACCTGCTTGTGTGTTCTATTGATTTTTACATTGATTCTTTGGAAATAATCTATAATCTACATTACAAAAACAATAAATAAAGTAAAAAACAAGGTGAATTGTCTTTGAAACCATGTGATTGATCCTTGCCTAAGGAGTAGATTTTACCAATCATGGTTGTCTTCCAGGTTTGAATTCCTCCAGAAAGTTCACTGATAACAATTATAAAGTTTCACAGAGAAAACTTGAGATCAAGGGGAGCATAAAATTTTAGCACAGCCATCATGATGACATTGTTATATTGGAACTGTTAGGCACTTTTTACATCTCTGAAACATATACATGTTCAACATAGTTTAGAATAATTTTTTAGTCAGTTAGGATTCTTTTAACCTAACTATATGCTATTAAACCACATAAGCTTCTACCCAAAGTGTAGCTTGTATAGAACAGCATTTTCCTTGTGTACAGATGTACTTTATGGGTTGTTATCCTCTGACCATTTAACTTTTAGAGTGACACTGCCTGTACTGTGCAATGTCTGGGTATCTTTAACTGTTAGAGCACAATTGCATCATAATCACATAAACATAAGCATGAGAAAGTATTTACAGCATCTGGCTGACTATGTCATGCTGAATTGATCTGCACATTTTATCACAAATAACTGAAAGAAACTAGCCAGATGCTTGAGCCAAAGCAAACAAACAAAAAGTATCACCATCAGTTACTGATGTGATGGTGTAAAAAAGAGTGACATAGGATTGTTTGGAGTCAGTGCAAAAGGTAGGAGATAGCAGCAGGACATTAAAAACCACATTCACAGAAGAAATGGCAGAAAACTTCCCAGGCAGGGAAAAAGAATCTGACATACGGACCAGTGAGACATATCAGCTCCAGTTAGCCATGATTAAAAACAGGCAAAAAAAAAAAAAAAAAAAAAAAAAGACACCCTACAGCAAGGCATGTAATAGTCAGGATTCCAAAAATTGAACATAGGAAAACATTATTAAAAGTTGCTACAGAAAAGACACATTTCACCTATAAAGGAAAGGCCTTCCGAATCACAGCAGACTTCTTTTCAACAGAACCCCTCAAGTCAAGGAAAGCTTGGAGTGAAGGATTTCAAGCCCTGAAAGAACATACCTTCCAGCCCAGATTGATGTACCCTGCAAAACTATCCTTCGAAGTTCATAGAGAAACAAGATACTTCAATGACAAAGTACATCTGGAGAACTTCATGACCACCAAGCCAACACATCAAAACATTCCAAAGACTATTCTAGAAAGAGATAGTGAAAGCTCCAATTTCATGAATCCCAGTAGAGTGAATCCACCAAGCAAGGCAGGCAATTAAACAGAGGCGGAACAAAAGGGTACCGACAACAGGAAAATTACATGACAAGGACAAGTAAACACATACCATTTATAACCACCAATGTCAATGCACTCAGTTCACCAACCAAAAGAAACAGATTGGCAGAATGGATCAAGAAACAAGATCCATGGCCGGGGATATAGCTCAGTGGCACAGCGCCTGCCTAGCAAGCACAAGGTCATGAGTTTGTTTCCTAGTACCAACAATAAAACAAAACAAAACAAAACAAACATACAAACAAACAAACAAAAAAAGAAACAAGATCCAACAATATGCTGCACACAAGATATACATTTTGACTTGAAAAGATGTTCATACACTAAAAGTCAAAGGATGGAGAGCAATACTCCATGGGACAGAAACCTGCAAAAAAGCAGGGCTAGCTATTCTATTTGCAGTCAAAGTGGATTTTAAGCCAAGGCTGATCAAGAGACAAAGGTCAGTACATCCTTGTAAAGGGACCAACCAATCCAAGAGGATGAGATAACAGTCTCTTTTCCTTCTTTATATTACACACAAGCCACCACACCCCCCAGCAGGGCCAGTGTAGCCCTCACAAAATCTCCTTGCCCTCCTCTTGCACAGGATGGGGATGTTTACAAAGTAAGAACCCTGGCTCCCTACTGAGTCTCTTAGTTAAACTTCTAATTTGTCAACTTGACACAATGTGTCAACCATAAGGATCCACCGCTTGTCAACTTGGCAACCAGATGTGTTTCTTTAAACAGGTCTCCAGATACAAAGACATGCCTATTCTTACCATTTCACAGCTTGAACATTATAACACAGATTTACCAATCTTTCAGGGCCAGTATTAAGTCTATCAACATTATATTACATTAGAACTGTGACATCCTTCCCCCGGCCCCCCCAAAGACTCATGCACATCCCTTTATGCAAAAGACATAGAGATCATCTGTAAGAGTTGCCAAAGTCCTAACAGCTTCAGCATTGCTGAAAAATTCAAGTCCCAAGTCTCCTCCCATGATGGAAGGCAAACTCTTAGCTATGGACCCCTGTACAAATGAAAACAAAGTTAAACACTTCCAATACACACAATGGCACAAGATCAACATTTTCATTCCAAAAGTTACACACAGGGGAATACAAAGGATTGGGGCTACAGCAAGGCCAAAATCCGGCAGAGCAAACATTAAGTCTTGGAGTTCCATGTCCAGCATCTGAAGCAATCTGGTTTTGAGCTCCAAAAGGCTTGAGTGACTCCACCCCTCCCGGCACTTGTAGAGGTTATACCTCCCACTGCTTGTCACGTGGGCCGGTTTTGCTCCCTTCTTGCAGGTCTCCTCAGATGATCCACGCTCCTGGCTTTTCCAAACTGCTGCAGTCTCCATTGCACTTTTTGCTTCACACTCTAGCTTCACACACTGTCTGGCCTTCCAAGCCTTCTGAAATCGGGGTGGGAGCCATTTTATCCTCAGAACTCTTGCTTTCTGTGTGCAGCTAAACCCAGCACCACGTGGATGATGCTGAGGTCTGCTGCCAGCTGAAGCAGTAGCCAGGCTTTCTTCTCTTCTGGCTGTAGGAGTCAAGTGCCTGGATCACTGGGCACTCTGCATCCAATACTGAGGAACAAATCTCCTATGCTTCTGTCACCTGGAACATTGTTGCTCTTCGGCATTCACCTCAATGCAAAGACTGTCACTTGGGCAGTTTTGAGGTTGCAAAGGTTCCAGACTTGCTGCTTTTTGTGATGCCTCCAGGCCATCTTTTCTATTCCCCCATTCCTGCTCCACAGTCAAG
Source organism: Dasyprocta punctata (assembly GCA_004363535.1). Classification (NCBI taxonomy): domain Eukaryota; kingdom Metazoa; phylum Chordata; class Mammalia; order Rodentia; family Dasyproctidae; genus Dasyprocta; species Dasyprocta punctata. The sequence continues at coordinate 8,921 of RJWM01050149.1, forward strand.
ATTTCCTGAACTCTAACTTTGCAGTTCACAGCTTTATTGGAGCTTCCTTTCTGGCCAAACTCACAACATTTTTAAATTGTCCCGCTGGGCTTTTTGCTCTTGATTCACAACATAAAGGTGGCTAAAAGCCCAACAATAGCCTGTCACTGCTTCAGCATTCAACTGCTTTGAAATTTCTTCTGCCAGATTAATTAGTCCACTGTCCTTAATCTCAGTCTCAGGCAAAGTCTCTTGACATGAGCAGAATGTAGAAAAACTTTTTGTCAAGCCATAACACACGTTGTCTGGAGTTCAACAACCAATGCAGTCCTTCTTCCCAGCAGAAATTTCTCATGCCTCATCTTTACTGGGTTTCTGGTCTTCTGAACTCTGCCCAGAATCTGCCCTACAGAACAGCCTAAGCCATTCCAGGGCTACTCTTTCAGGAGACATCTCTGATCCTTTCCAAACTCTTCCCACAAGCCATTTCCAAAGGCTCTTGAATCACGTGGTCAGGAATAGTCAGAGCAATGACTTTGTTCCACTGGTACCAAATTCTGTCTTGGTTACTTTTCTATCATTGCTGGGACAAATTACCTGACACCCACAATGAAAGAAGGAAAAGTTTATTTAGCTTACTATTTGTGGGGGTTTCAGGCCATAATCAGCTGACTCCAAGGCAGGGTGGCAGGGCACCGGGCAACACTTCAAGGCAGCAGTCAGAAAAAGCAGCCAGCGCAAAACAGGGCCACAGTAGGGTGGGAGGAGCTAGTCTATTTTCCTCCTTTATATTATACACAGGCCACTCCCTCCCGCTGCAGGGCCAGTGTAGCACTCACAAAATCTCCTTGCCCTCCTCTTGCAGGGGATGGGGGTGTTTACGAAGTAAGAACACTGGCTCTGTGCTGAGTCTCTTAAACTTCTCCACTTCTCAAGTTGACACAGTGTATCAACTCTAACAGTCCCTTTTTGTACTACTTTCAGTGAAATGACAAGTTTTATGAATTACATTTTCATTTTCTGAAATGTAGCTCAGTCTGTAATATTTACATTCTCTTGAGGCTTTTTTACTCACCTTATTTAGAAATCTGTTGTTTAGTATCCAAACATTTTGGCTTCCAGCTCTCTTTCTGTTACTGCTTTCTTCTTGAGTTTCCCTGTGGCTTCAGAGCATGCTCTGTATATTGGCTATTCCTCTCCATTTATGGAAAGACACTTTAGGGGCCAGGATGGGCAGGTCTTGGTGAGCATTTCACATGAGCTTGAGAAGAATGTGTGTTCTGTTCTTGTTGAGGAAAGCGTCTGCAAACATCAGGTGAATCCATTTGCCTGGTTGTGCTTCCAGATCAGCTTTGTCCTCACTGGCTTTCTGCCAGCTGTGTCTTCAGTTACTGATTGGAAGGTGGGGCCTCCAAGTATAATACTATGTCTATTCCCCTTGTGTGACATCACTTGGACACATGGGTGTGTTTTCATTATGTAGTGGTCCTAGAAGCTTTTCACTGCCCTGAGGGCTTCTCTGTATGTAATTAATATATCTACCATATTGTGGCTTTCTTTTGGTCAGTATCAGCATAGTTTATCTTTCTCCCTTTCTTTGTTTCTAATTTACCTGTATTTTGGCATTTCAGGTTAATCTCCTGTTGGGCATACTGGTCCATGACACTTGTCCAGCGCCCTTGTAGGTGGAGGCAAAGGGCAGCTAGCCCACACAACGTAGTGATACTCTGTGTCTCAATTTTTAAAAAAGTAGGTAACTTCCAGGCACCGTATATTGGTTCTTGTTCTCCATCCTGATTTTCACTTTTAATTGGTACACTTCGATTCCCATTGAATGTGATAATGGGTGTAACTGAGTTACCAGCTACCATATCTGTAACTGTTTCTATGCATTGACCTTCTTCATTGTTTTCTTGACTTCTATTCTTCTTCATTCTCTCCTTTTCTTTCTTCCTCTGTGTGTGTGTGTG
>RJWM01050150.1:0-10847 GCA_004363535.1 Dasyprocta punctata
CAGATGCCTGCCCAGGGCCATAGTAGTCACGCTTCACTGTGTAGAGCAGATGTGTGTGCTATTTGGTAACCAGATGGAATCTGTACCAAAGACACTAAACCCTTGCCACATTGTAATTCTTATTATTCACATGGGTACTTTCCTGGACCCTGAGCCTGCTGTTGGGATGGCTGTGTTGGGCACAGATCCGAAAATGGATTCAGATGCAAGGTTCACTTTCCCCAGTTGATCACTTAATCTTTTCTCATCTTTTTTTTTTTTTTTTTTTTTTTGCAGCACCGGGGATTGAACTCACAACCTCACGCCTGCCAGGGCAGGCGCTTAAGGCACTGAGCCAAACTCCCAGCCCTGATTTTTTTGAGGCAGGGTCGCACTATGTAGCTCAGGCCGGCCTTATGCTCGCGCTGTAGCCCAAGCCAGCCTCGAACTCACAACGCTCCGCCTACCTCAGCCTCCCGAGTGCTGGGACTTTTCTCATCTTTATAAAAAATAATCTCCCAGGGACCCTGCTGCTCTTTTCTGTTTTCTAATTTGGGTTAGTTATACCACCCATATCCATCAAACAATGTTTTTTTTTTTGTTTTGTTTTTTTTTGTTTTTTCAAGTGAAACAGAAAAAAGGGTAGAAATAATACAGAATTTTTAAAAAAAGTAGGAATAAAAGGAAGAAATTTTTTAAAAGACTGAAGAGTTATGAAAAGTCACATGCAGCTAACACATGGAAATACCAAACACACAGAAAAATCTGAAAAGCAATTTCATATATGTCTAGGCCTGAGATGTTCCTTACCAGAAATAAAGATTCTATACCATAGAAAAGACAGCATTGAGCCGGTCGTGGTGGTGCATGCCTTTAATTCCCCAGCACTCAGGAGGCTGAGACAGGAGGATCATTGTGAGTTCAAGACCAGCCTGGGCTACAAAGTGAGCTCAAGGCCAGCCTGAACTGCATAGTGAGACCCTGTCTCAAAGAATAGGGCCAGAGATTTAGCTCAATGGCTTAAGCACCTGCCTGGCAGGCGTGAGGTTGTGAGTTCAATCCCGGTACCAAAAAAAAAAAAAAAAAAAAAAAAGGAAGAAAGAAAGAAAAGACAGCATTACAACATACTAGTATTAAAATCTGTTGATATAGTTTAGTTCTTATTCTATTTCCTACCTACCGTTTATACAGCCTGCCTCCTATGAATTAAAAGACATTATTAGGTGGCTTGGAAAAAAAGTGGCTCTAAAACTGGTTTAAAATAACTTTATTGCCCAGGGTATTTTACCTTGCCTTTTGTGTTTTATTTTTGTTTTAGTGTTTTCTTTTTAACAACTACAAATTCAGGCTCAGAGAAGCTTGTCTCTGTGTTGGAAAACAAAGCTTATGCCAAACTGATCTTTCTTTCTTTTTTTGATACCAGGACTCGAACTCACAACCTCGTGCCTACCAGGCAGGTGCTTACACCACTGAGCTAAATCCCTGGCCCTATTCTTTGAGACAGGGTCTCACTATGCAGTTCAGACTGGACTTGAACTCATTTTGTAGCCCAGGCTGGTTTCAAACACACAGAGATCCTCCTGTCTCAGCCTCCTGAGTGCTGGGATTAATGGTGTGCGCCACCACAACTGACTCTAACCTGATCTTGTTTTGAGAGAGAGAGGGGGTAGCTTCACTGCTGGAGGAAAATCTCCGCCACGGTCTAATTTTCACGGTGCTAACAGGAGATGACAGCGTTGCTGACAAAATCATAATCTGCTAGTGGCGGTCGAGGAAAAAAAGCCCTTGCAAATTTCTAAACAATGGTAAACTGTTAGGAAATTTTAAAGTGTCTTACAGGCCGCAAAGGGAATAAGGTTACTAAAATGCCTCGTCAGAGTTTGATAAAATGCGGATTTGAGAGTTACTGGAACCGGTTATGTGAAACAAGGTGGTAAGCTGGGTCATGCTTACGATGGTCTGAGTTCAGATAAACTAGGTGACAATACAGCACTTAGCAGGCCAGCGCGTCGCCGCAGCGCCTCCTCCCTCAGTAGGTGCTGGCGGAAGGTGTGCTCAGTCATTTTCCGATGTAGATGACTAGCCCCAAAGCCAAAATGTGGGAAAGGAAGAGAGACGGGATGAACACTTTCAGAAACTCTGCTGAGAAAAGGCCCCTTTTCTTCATGGCTCCGCTTTTCCTCGTGCTCAGAGACACGGAGCGCTTCGGCTGGCTGAAGCGGAACTCCTTGGGTGGAATGTTTTGAGGTCTGCTAGACCAGTTGGATACCCAGTCTGCACTTTTCTTCGTAGCCCCTACTTGCTTCTCTCCTTCTACAGCTGCTTCTTATGATTGAGAGCTGTGGTCCCCGCTGGTGCGCATCTCCACCTCGAACAAAATCTACCCGTCCTCTTGCGGTGAGGAGCTGTCACAGTGAGAGCTACCTCTGGAACTGCTCTGTCCTGATTCATGCTGCGTATCCAGAAGGATCTTCTCCATGTCTCTGTTAAGTGTTGCCTGCTCCAGCTCCATCCAAATGGCCAGGGGAGAGCTGTCACAGTGTTTTCAGGTGCTCATATTATTTTTATAAAATTCGCAAAATAAGATTTTTGGCATTCATTTTCTTAAAGAAGTCCTTTCCCTCAAATTATATATAAATCTAGGCTCCACAAAACTTGAGTCCATTCCTGATTCCAAGCAAAATTTTTGTTTTTTTCCTTTGTTGTTGTTGTTTAACAGGAGGCAAAGTGGCACAGAATCAAGCTGACCTGAATCCATTCTACCTGTATTTCTTAGTATCTGTGTGAGGCAGGGCATATTACTTAACCTCTCTGAACCTAGCCGAGGCTCCCCAGCTAGAAAACAGAGATAATAATGCATGTCTTGTAATACTGTTGTGGGAAACTAATACCTAATCATGTTAAATACATAGTAGCAAATCAAAAATGTTGTATGGCCGGGTATGGTGGCACACGCCTTTAATCCCAGCACTCGGGAGGCTGAGGTAGGAGGAGCGTTGTGAGTTCGAGGCCTGCTTGGGCTACAGTGGGAGCACAAGTCTGGCCTGAGCTACATAGTGCGACCCTGCCTCAAAAAACTAGGGCCGGGAGTTTGGCTCAGTGGCATAAGCGCCTATCTAACAGGTGTGAGACTGTAAGTTCAATCCCCGGTACAGCAAAAAAAACAAACAAACAAAAAAAAAGTTGTATGTTACATAGTTCTTATGACTTTGCCAACTGTAAGAAAACTGATCTTGGATGAGTGAGAACTAATTATCCATGTTTTCTAAAAAGCTGTTTATTTTTACCTCTTACCTAGACCTGATCAAACAACCTTGAGCGTGAAGGAAGAGGAACTCAGAAGAACAGGACTTGGCTCTGAAATCTTTTTTTTTTTTTTTTTTGGCTTTTTGAGACAGGGTCTCATTATGCAGTTCAGGCTGGCGTTGGGCTCAGTTTGTATTCCAGGCTGGCCTTGAACTTGTAACAATCCTCCAGCCTCAGCCTCCCATGTGCTGGAATTACAGGAGTGCGCCACCATGCCTGGCAGCTCTGAACTCTTAACTGAACAATTCAGTTGCCACGCACTATTTTCCCCTTGCATATCTCAAATTCTAGATTTTCTGAGAAATTAATTAGCCTTCCTTTCCCAATATTATATGTCTAAAAAGTCATATGTAAGCAAAAATACTTGAAAATGTCCTTTACAATAATATACTTTTGGTATAGATCTCAAGAGAATTAAGACATTGAAAGTACAATATAAGGAGGTCAACATTCCTTCAAAAGTGATTGCAGAAGGGGCAAAGTAAGTGTTCTTCAAACCACATGCTGATAAGTCAATTCAAGTGGCCATGCCTGGGAATGTGATGTAGTGGTTCCCCCTCCCTCCAATTAAAGTGCCAAACATATTTAGTCTTCCAGTTTCATTTGATGCAAAAGTTGAAATAAAGTATAATTTAGTCACAACCTTAGTTTAAAAGATATAAATTTTACATATAAGTATTCTAATGAAAAGACTCAGGCATGAAAGGCAATTATCTCAAATATCCGCAAGGAATTGAAACTCAATACATTTGTTGTAATTGCTTAAATGACTGTTTACCTGTGGTTCATACACTAATTCACTGTAACCACAGTTTATATCTGAAATGCTGTTTCAGTTAAAGAAGACATGACAATAAATCATCTTATGGTAGGATTTCAGTTTAGGTTGTTTAGTTCTTCTGATTTGCTAGTTAGATGAATGTTAACTTGGATTTCCTGATTACTTAAGTAGATGCATACATAGAGAATATCTCATAACCACTTTGATTTATGCAAAGCCAGGTACTATATATATTTATGCAAGGCCAGGTACTATAATAGATTGCAAATAGAAACTTTTCTCATTACATGAATTAGCAAACAGTTTCACCTTTCTATTTACTGTTCATTTATTAGTAATCCATTTAATAAATAGAATTGGTGTCTACTAGCATAAACTAATACTATGGGCACTTAAACATAGATTATATAGAATAACTAAGTGCCAAAGGAAATTATAAATGTAGAAGATATAGTCCTTGTCCCTGCGCACTTTCTCAAGTTGATACCAGAAGCCCCATAGAGTGAATTGGGTAGTATTGGTCCCCTGAAGAGCATAGACGACTTGCTATGGCAGACAGAAAATTATGACCAGAGAAATATCATAAAAAAGATATCAGACATTGAGCGCTCTATGGTGATAAGTACTATGCTGAATGATACACATGTATTATCTCATTTCATGGGAACAATAAATATAATATAGTGTACACTACCACCCTCAGTTTACAGATGAGGAAACAAATGTTTTGAGAGATTTAGCAAATTGCCTTAGCACACAGAGGCAGAGAATAGCAGGGAATGCAACTCCAAATGCCCGTACTCCTATCCTGCAGTACTGAGCCTGAATAGAGAGAAAGGTATCTCTCCATTAGTGCCACATATCTATCCAGTGACTGAGCTTGGGCTCCTCAGTATAATTGGACCTTAGTTGACCACCTCATTCTGCGGCTTCCCTGGTAGCCCCTGCAGCCGTCCCTTCCTGCCCGTCCTCCCAGTAGCAGCTGGACTCCACAGCTGTGACTTTTTTTTTTTTTTTTTTTTTGCTGTTTCTGGGTAAGAAGTCAGGACCCCATCTTAGCTCAACTCTTGCCTGCTTGTTTGCCAATATTACCTGCTTAATCAAATGCCAATTCAGGGTATTTAGGCAACAATTATTATTTATCTACTATGTACTGGATAATAAGCAAGATAGTCTATTTGGAATGGGATAAGTGTGGAGAAAATATCACATATAAGGATTTTAGTAAGGATATATCCAAAGTGATATAGGAACCCAGAAGGGGAAGACATTTACTTTACTTAGGGTTGTGCAAAAAGTCTAGCTAAAAGATCTGGGTTTTGAAGCATGCATAGTAGTTATTTATTTATTTACTTGTCTATTTATTCATGTATTGGTACTGGGGATTGGACCTGGGGTTGCTCTACTGCTAAGCTATATCTGCAGTGCTTTTTATTTTGAGACAGGATCTTGCTAAGTTGCCCTGACTAGGCTTGAACTTGTCATTCTCCTGCCTGGGCCTTCAGAATGGGTGAAATTCCAGGTATGTGTCACTGTTCCCTCCTAAATAGCAGTTTTCCTGACAGAGATTATAAAATAACAACATGGGCCAGAGGGTCTCCACAGTTTCCTGTCTCAACAGTGCTTGGGCAGAACCATTGCTCAAAGTGTGACTCCAGCCAACCACGGAACCAATAGCCCTTCCCCACTTCCTTGAGGCACACTTGGATTCCCCAACCCCACTGCTGTAATTGCAGGGCAGCCACGACTGTCACCTCTCCTCAGTCACAGCCATGCTGATTATAACCTCCTTGAAGAGGTGCCAGAACCGCCACCAGGACTGGAGGCCATCAACCCACCAGATAACCTGGAGCTCTACAACTCCTACCTCTACCTGTCCATGTCTTACTACATTGACTGCGGTGATGTGGCTTTAAAGAATTTTGCCAAAAAATTCCTTCACCAATCTCATGAAGAGACGGAATGTGCTGAGAAACTGATGAAGCTGCAGCATCAAGGAGGTGGCTGAATCTTCCTTTACGATGTCAAGAAATCAAACAAGGCCTGGGAGGGTGGGTTGAATGCAAGGGCGTATCTGTTACCCATGGAAAAAAGCATGGACCAGGCATAACTGGAACCGCATAAACTGGTCACTAACAAAAATGCCCCCACTTGTGTGACTTCATCGGGGGCTTAGCTGAATGAGCAGGTTAAACCCATCTGTGAGTTTGGTGGACCACATAACCAACTTGCACAACATGGAGCCCCAGTCTGGCATAGAAGAAGAATTTTCTGACAAGCACAGGATGGGAGACAGTGATGATGAGAACTAAACCTTAGGCTGATTCCCCACAGCCACAGGGTAACTTTCCAGGGCACAGAGGTAGAACATGCACATTAGGCTTACCTTTACCTTTCCTGTTTGTTGTACCAAAACATTCACTTAACTTTTTAAATTCGTACCATTTCTTGAAATAAAGAAGTTTGACAACCCCTCTCCCCTCAAGAAAAGACAAAGAATAGCAGAACATATCTTTAGCCATATCCAAGGGTCAAGGTCTCCCATTGTCCTGGCCAAACCAAGCTGTTAAGGATGCAAAGCAATTTCACATAAACTTCCTTGGCACTTGATGTCTCACTTGAGGACTGTTGTCATTAAGGGACTTGGTAAGGAGAGTCCCTGAGTTTCTACCAAGACAAAAGAGAGCTTTCAGAATGTTAATTTGAGCCAGGCATGGTGGCACACGCCTTTAATCCCAGCACTCAGGAGGTTGGGGTGGAGTGTTGTGAGTTTGAGGCTGGCTTGGGCTACAATGTGAGCAAGGCCAGCCTGGACTAGGTAGTATGACCCTGCTTCAACAAAAGTAGGGCTGGGACTTTGGCTCAGTGGCTTAAGTGCTTGCTTGGCAGGTGTGAGGTTGTGAGTTTGATCCCCAGTGCTGAGACAAAAAAAAAAAAAAAAAAAAACCAAAACAAAACAAAACAAAAAAACAGAGTGTTCATTTGGTAAGGTGGGGCTTTTGGACGGTGATTGGGTCATGAGTGCAGTATACTCAATAGTGGATTGAGCCATTGATGAGCTTCCAGGTAAATGTGTGGGTAGGAGGTGCACCTGGTTGGAAGAGGTGTGTCGCTGGCTTTGAAGGGCATATCTCCCTCTCCAGCTCCTCCCTCTGCTGTCTGCTTTTTAGCTGCCATGGCGTGAGCAGTTTCCCTTTGCCATGCCCTTTCACCAACTTCAGACTGAATTTCCCAACTGTGAGCCAAATTAAACCTCTCCTTTAAATTGTGGGCATTGTGTATTGTACCCTAGCAAGGGGAAAGCTGACTAATACGAACTATTAATTTATATGCTACTACCCCCTTTTCCGCTTCCACTTCTTGGCCTCAAAGAGATGATGACCCTAAGAGACTTAATGACTAATCTAATCCTTTGGTAGGTCAGAGAATAGGAAATGATTCATAAAGGAATAGAAAGAAAGCGGAACATGTTAAAAACACATAGAAAAACTGTCCAGAAACCAAATTATCAACTAAAGTGCTAAGATTGGTTATATGTAAGAGATAGGAAATGTAAGAAATAAAAAGGGAAAAATGTTCTCATAACCCCTCACTATAGGCTTTTTTTTTTTTTTTTTTTTTTTTTTTTTTTTTTTTTTTTTTTGTGGCACCAGGGATTGAACTCACAACCTCGTGCCTGCCAGGGCAGGTGCTTAAGGCACTGAGTCAAACTCCTGGCCCTGGTTTTTTGAGGCAGGGTCGCACTATGTAGCTCAGGCCGGCCTTATGCTCGCGTTGTAGCCCAAGCCGGCCTCGAACTCACAACGCTCCGCCTACCTCAGCCTCCCGAGTGCTGGGATTAAAGGCGTGTGCCACTAGGCTTTTTTTTTGTTTGTTTGTTTTAAAATTTACTATTTATTTTTAGGAAGATAAATAAGGAGTAATAGATATAGTGAAAATAAGGAAGTTGTAAGTATTCAGAGTTCTTTCAGAAAGGGCCCCTGAACCCATTGCTTTTGGGACAGAGTTTTGTTATTTTAATATAGTGAGATTTTGGTATTTTATTATAGCATGATGATTGTACTGATATGTCTGAAGGATTCAGGCCAGGAAACTTTCGGTTTCTCTTCTCCATGCCGGCAGTTAGCCAAGAAGAGTTTATGAAGATAAATCTCTCCCTCTTGGTCCCATCGATAGACACCAAAATGATCAACAAAACAATATTCCAAGATGACTGTTAAGACAGTTCCTTCCCTTAAGTGCCTGCCTGGCAGGCGCTAAGTTGTGTGTTCGATCCCCAGTGCTGCAAAAAAGACAGCTCCTTCCTTCTGCAGACCAGCTAAGAGCTAAGGAGAAAGATCAATTCTTGTGAACTCAGCAGTCTTTATAGACTGAAGAGCAGGTAGGAATGTCAGATAATGTGTGAAACAGACCTTCAAAAACAAAATTTATTTATTTATTTTTTGCATTTTTTTATTTTAAACAACAAAAAAGTAAGAAACCAAAGCAAAACAATTTCACAACCAGCCAATAGGAGAGTAACAATAATCAGCACATTACATATTGTTATATTCACAGCAATTATTTAGGATAAAAGATACAGACATGAAACCTTGTCCAGAAAATTATTAGCACAAAACTTTTGCCTCAATGAATCAAGAGAAACCAACTATATGACTCTTTTGTGTTATGATTGCTTTATTATTTTCAAATAAGCATTTCACATTAAAAATGAAATCTGAAGATGACTCTGTGGAAACTACTTTTCACTCAAAATTCTTTTTCTTTAACTGTCTTAACTAATTTTTTATATGCATAGATTTTCTTTCAGTTCATCACACAAGTGCAACAATATGATGGTTACATATGTGTGACTTATTTAGTTCACTGAGAAGTATATTTTCAATACTCATTCACTTAAGAGTGAAAATGTCTAGTTTATCGTTCTTTATAGCTGAGTAGTATTCCATTATGTAGAAATGCCACATCTTTTTTGTCCATTCCTCAGTCGAGGGGCATTTATGTTTCTAAGATCTAGATTAGAACTGGGCAGCTATAAACATAGGTGCACATATATCGCTGTAGTAGGATGTTTTTAATTCTTTCGGGAAGATACAAAGAAAGGGAATAGCTGGGTCAAATGGGACCTCCAATCCTAGGTTTTTGAGGAATCTCCACACTGACTTCCACAGTGGTTGCACTAGCCTGCATTCCCACCAACAGTGGAGAAGTGTTCCTTTTTGTCCACAACCCTCCAGCATTTGTTATTGGTTAACTAAACACAAAATTTAAAACATGAGTGAAGAAGTGGGAATTAGAAAAAGACAAGAATTGGTTTCCCTGAATGCTGACACAGGATCAGATAGAGGTACACAGACACACAGACACACACACAGGTTTCAGATACAAAACTGGCTAACGTTCTTCTACAGGGCAAAAAGTCTGTAGAATCTTGGGAATTCATTTCTCCAAAGATTTTACCATATATTTCCTGGTCAGTTCCTTCAGGGTAACTTTTGACTTTCCAGTGCTATAGCACCGTTTGCTCTTTTATCACTTGTGGGTTGTAAATTAAATGTACTTTGGAAACAGTGTGACAAGGCCTTGTAGAAGGAGATGAGGCTAAGACAGGACATTATTTGACTCAGCTTTTCTGCTGCAATCTCCTTCCAGTATGAGCTTTATAAGTTTTATTTTTATTTCTTTGTGGCACTGGGGATTGAACTCACAACCTCACACCTGCCAGACAGGCGCTTAAGCCAATGAGCCAAACTCCTGGCCCTAGTTTTTTTGAGGCATGGTCTCACTATGTAGCTCAGGCCGGCCTTATGCTCGCGTTGTAGCCCAAGGCAGCCTCAAACTCACAATGCTCCACCTACCTCAGCCTCCAGAGTGCTGGGATTAAAGGTGTGCGCCCTCACGCCTGGCAACCTTATAAATTTTAAACATTTCTCTTTGTAAAGGAACCGGTGTGTTCCAATATCACCATTACTAGAATTATGTACATAATTGGAATACCCGGGCTCCTGGCATCGTGTGTAGGGATTCTACCCATGATGTTTAGCATTTGGAATGTATGAAATCTGTTCTTGGCAGCTTTAGAAACATCATTTGCTTCCTGGCTAATTTGTACTGAGTTCTATTTAGGCAAAATGCCTATCTTTTCTCTTGATACCTTTGCAAACAATGCTCCTTCTCTTAAAAGTCACCCCCCCCAAAGTATTGTGAATTGACTCCTCGTACTGAGCTATAGCCTCAGTGCTTTTTAATATTTTTAAATTTTTAATATATTTTTAATTTTTAGACAAGGTCTTTCTAGTTTCTCTCTCTCCCTCTTTCTCTCTCTGTTACTGGGGATTGAACTCATGACCTTGCACTTGCCAGTCAGGCGCTTATGCCGCTGAGCTAAATCCCCAGCTAGTTTCTCTTAAGAGTCAGAGTATCTGTAAAACTAGAACTGAGAGTAATCTTGGAAGCAGAGTAGAGGGAACTCTATTTTTATATCCATGATCCTAACATAGGAGCTGGTAGATACTAGGCATTCCATAAATGAAGTAAGAATTCTTGGTGATGATGTTTGCCTAGTGCTGGAATGTGATGAAATCAGCTCAGTGGAGTTTGTGAATTTCCTATTAAGATTTCAGTGTCTTTTCAGAGAGTAAGGCAGGTGGGACTCATGATAACATTATTCTTATGTCCCCAGTGGTGCAAAATCTCTTCTAAATTCTGCTCCTTTCCCTGTATTTGTGAGATCAAGTTCCCCAAATTCTGTCCATTATGAATGCTCAGAAAAATAAAGTAA
>RJWM01050151.1:0-10863 GCA_004363535.1 Dasyprocta punctata
GCTTGCCAGGCAAGCGCTTACGCCATTGAACTAAATCTCCAGCCTATAACATTTTCTTTTTTCTTTTTGTTTTTTGGTACCGGGTATCGAACTCCTGACCTCGCACTTGCCAGGCAGGAGCTTACTCTGCTAAGCTAAATCCCAGGTCCAACATTATCATTATTATTATTATTTTAGTATCTTATTATTTTGGTATCAGGGATCAAACCATGACCTCCCGCTTGCCAGGTAGGTGCTTGTACCACTAAGCTAAATCCCCAACCTGGGAATAACAATAGTTAACATATTGCATATTGTTATCTTCAAAGTACTTACTCGGAGTACAAGATATGGGCATAAAAATTTCTCCAAACGACACTAGCACAAACCTTTCTTTTCAAGGAACTAAGAGAAACTGGTGGTATGACTAACTAGTATTTTTTTCCTTTCCCTTCTTTCCTTTCCCCCATCCTCCACCCTAGCTCCTGTTTCCTTTTGAACAGTTTCTTCCCTCCTCACAGTATACATTTTGGATCTTATTTACTCTTTGTTTCTAACACCAGGAAGACAATACAATGTTTACACATGTGGATCTGATTTATTTCACTTATGAGTATGGTCTCAAGTTGCATCCATTTACCTGAAATGGCTCAAGTTTATCCTTCTTTAAGGCTGAGTAGTACCCCAGTGTATAAAAAGACCACATATTTTTTATTCATTCCTGGGCTGATGGGCCCTTGGGTTGTTTGATTTAGCTATTACAAATTGTGCTGCTATAAAATATGCTTGCACATATTACTGTGGTATGATGTTTTTAATTCTTCTGGCATAATATCCAGAAAGAGAATATCTGGGTCAAATGAGACCTCTAATCCTAGTTTTTTGAGGCATCTCCATAACAGATTTCTACAGTGATTGCACCAGTCTACACTCCCACCAGCAGTGGAGAAGTGTTCCTTTTTCCCACAGCCCTTCCAGGGTTATTATTGGTTGACTTCTTAATGATAGCCATTCTTTCTGAAGTGAGATGCAATCTCAGTGTGGTTTTAATTTGGGTCTCTCAAATAACCAATGATGATTTTTTCATATATTTATTTGGTGTTCGTATTTATTCATCTGAGAAGTGCGTATTCATCTCAGATGCCCATTTTTGGATTGGGTCTTTGAATTTGGGAGGTCTGATTTTTTTCAGTTCTTTGTATGTTCCAGATATAAGTCCTCTGTCTGAGTGACAACTGGCATGGCAATATTTTATTTTATTTTATTTTTTTAAGTGAAAAAAGACACATATAAGAAAGACAAAAAGCAAAAGAGACAAACAAATGGCAACAGCAAATCCACGACAGTAACATTATAGGTTTACAAAACAAGATGATAGGAACTTGACAATAGTAAAATATTGCATATCTTTACCTTCAACACAATTGTTTACATTAACAGATATGGACATGCAAAATTGAACTAATCATATGAGTATTAACCGATCTTTCTCAATAACTAATACATTCAGTAGTATACTCATTTTAGTTATCTTACATATACATATATACAGATTTATGTCTTTTTCCTTTTCCCTTCCTTCTTTCCTCCTTTTCCCTTTCCCAATTACTTTTGCTCTTTGAGCAGTTTTTTTACCCTTGCACAGTATTTATTGTAGATTTTAGATCATATATACTTTTTCAGTTTCTTACACTAGGGAGACAATATAGTATTTCCACATGTGAGTGTGATTTATTTCACTTATGAGTATGGTCTCAAGTTGTGTCCATTTACTTATAAAAGTCAAAATGCAATCTTTCTTGATAGCTGAGTAGTACTCCATTGTATAAAAATACCACATCTTTTTTATCCATTCCTTGATTGATGGGTACTTGGGTTGTTTCCAAGATTTGGCTATTACAAATTAGGTTGCTATAAACATGGGTACACAACTATTACTGTGGTATGATGTTTTCAATTCTTCTGGGAAAATGCCCAGAAGCAGGATAGCTGGGTCGAATGGGATCTCTAATCCTAGCTTCTTGAGGAATCTCCACAATGATTTCCACAGTGGTTGCACCAGTCTATGCTCCCACCAACAGTGGAGAAGAGTTCCTTTAGCCCACAGCCCCTACAGCATTAGTTGTTGGTTGATTTTTTAATCTTGCCCATTCTTTCTGGAGTGAGATGGAATCTCAGTGCTGTTTTAATCTGCATTTCCCAAATGACCATTGGTGTTGAACGTTTTTCCATATATTTATTTGCCATTTGTATTTCTTCCTCTGAGAAGTGTATATTCATCTCAGATGCCCATTTTTGGATTGGGCCCTTGAATTTTAGGGGCCTGATTTCTTTTAATTCTTTATATGTTTTAGATAGAAGTCCTTTGTCTGATAGACAATTGGCTAAGATATTTTCCCAGTTTGTGGGTTTTCTTTTCACTCTGTTGGAGATTTCCTTTGACATGCAAAACCTTTTTAGTAAGATGAGATCCCAGTTGTTGATTCTGGGAAGTGTTTCTATGCAATTTGATTTTTGTTCATGAACTCTCTGCCTACTTGTTATGGTTTATACATTGTGTCAATTTGAGACATCTAGAAGCTTAATTAAGTAACTCAGCAGCTCTACATTCTGGAGTGTAGAGTGCAAACAGTTGCCTGTTCATTGTGTCAATTTGAGAAGGTCTGAAGTTTAGCTGAGAGACTCAGCAGGGAGCCAGGGGTCTTACTTTGTAAACATCCTCATCCTGTACAAAGGAAGACAAGGAGATCTGTGAATGCTACACCCACAGCAGGTGGGGGGGGGTGACCTGTGTACAATATAAGGGAGGAGAAGAGGCTTGCTTTTGCCCCTATTTACTCTGACTGCTTTTGCTTGGCAGCTGCCTTGAAGTGTTGCCTCAGTGCCTTGCCACACTGCCTTGGAGCCAGCTGATTATGGACTGAAAACTCCAAAAACTGAAAGCTAAATAAACCTTTCCTTAGCCGGGCGTGGTGGCGCACCCCTTTAATCCCAGCACTCGGGAGGCTGAGGTAGGAGGAGCGTTGTGAGTTCGCGGCCTGCTTGGGGTACAACGTGAGCACAAGGCCGGCCTGAGCTACACAGTGCGACCCTGCCTCAAAAAACCAGGGCTGGGAGTGACTTAAGCTCAGTGACTTTGGCTCAGTGACTTAAGTGCCTGTCTGACAGGCGCAAGGTTGTGAGTTCAATCCCCAGTGCCACAAAAAAATAAAATAAAATAAGAATAAACCTTTCCTTCCCTAATTTTGGGCGTCGGGCGTTTTGTCTCAGCAATGAGTGAAAAGTAACTAAGACACTACTCCTATGTCATCAAGATTTTTTTCCTACTTTGTCTTCTAGCAAGTTGTGCCTCTGTTTTAATATTCAGATCTTTGATCCATTTTGACTTTATTTTAGTGCACAGTGATGGACATGGATCTAGTTTTAGTTTACATCATATACAAAGCCAGTTTTTCCAGCACCACTTGTTAAAGAGGCTATCTTTCTTCCAATGTACATGTTTGGCCCCTTTGTCGAAGATGAGGTGGCTGAGTGTGTTTGTAGTTGTGGCTGTATCTTCTAATCTATTCCATTGATCTTCAGGTCTGTTTTGATTCCAGTACCATGCTGATTTTATCACAGTAGCTTTGTAGTATGGTTTCAATTTGAGGATTGTGATGTCTCCTGCCTTACCTTTGTGGCCCAGAATTGCCTTTGCTATTCTAGGTTTCTTCTGGTTCCAGATGAATTTCAGGAATGCTTTCTCTAGCTCTGTGAGGTATGCAAGTGGTATTTTGATTGGGATTGCATTAAATCTGTATAACAATTTTGGGAGAATGGCCATTTTCACAATGCCTATTATTCCTATCCATAAAAAGGGAATATCTTTCCATTTTCTGAAATCTTCGATTGCCTTTTTCAGAGTAATGTAATTTTCACTGTATAGGTCTTTTACTTCCTTTGTTAGATTGATTTCTAAGTATTTCATTTTTTTGGCTGTTATAGTGTAGGATGTGGTTTCCCTTATTTCTCTGTCAGTGACTTTGTTGTTTGTGTACAGGAATGCTATTGATGTTTGAGTGTTGATGTTGTATCCAGCAACATTACTGAATTTGGTTATTACATCCAGAAGTGTTTTAATGGATTTTTGGGGGTCTTCTACATAGAGTATCATATCACCTGCAAATAATGATAATTTTCCTTCTTCTTTCCTATCCTTCTTCTTCTTTTTTTTTTTTTTTTTTTTTTTTTTTTTTTTTTTTTTTTTTTGTGGCACCAGGGATCGAACTCACAACCTTGCACCTGCCAGACAGGCACTTAAGCTACTGAGCCAAATTCCCGGCCCTCGATTTTTGAGGCAGGGTCGCACTATGTAGCTCAGGTCGGCCTTGTGCTTGCATTGTAGTCCAAGCTGGCCTCGAACTCACAACGCTCCACCTACCTCAGCCTCCCAAGTGCTGGGATTAAAGGAGTGCACCACCACGCCCCACTTTCCTTTCCTATCCTTATTCCCTTCATTTCTTTCTCTTGCCTAACTGCTTTGGCTAATATTTCCAGAACTATATTGAATAGGAGTGGTGATAATGGACATCCTTGTCTTGTTTCTGATTTTAGGTTCAAAGTTTTCAGTTTTTCTCCATTTAGTAAGATGTTGGCTGTTGGTTTATGATATATGGCTTTTATCAGGTTGAGGCAGAGACCATCTATTCTGATTTTCTGTAGGGTTTTTATCATGAATGGGTGTTGGATTTTGTCAAAAGCTTTTTCTGCATCTATTGAGATGATCATGAGGTTCTTATCCTTGGCCCTGTTGATATGGTGTATTACATTTATTGATTTGCATATGTTGAACCATCCCTGCATTCCTGGGATGAATCCCACTTGATCATGTTGTGTAATCTTCCTGATGATTTTCTGTATTCTATTTGCCAGTATTTTATTGAGGATTTTGCATCTATGTTCATTAGGTAATTGGCCTGTAATTTTCTTTTTTGGTTGGTCTTTCTCTGGTTTTGGTATTAAGGTAATACTTGTTTCCAGGAATGAGTTAGGGAGACTTACTTCCCTTTCAATTTCATGGAAGAGTTTGAGGAGTGTTGGCATTAAGTCTTCCCTAAATTTCTTGTAGAATTCAGCAGTGAATCCATCAGGTCCTGGGATTTTCTTTGTTGGTAAGGTTCTAATTACATTTTCAATTGCATTAGCTGCAATTGGGTTATTCAGCAGTTTTACATCTTCTTGATTCAGCTTTGGTAATTCATAGGTTTCTAGGAATCTGTCCATTTCTTCTGTGTTATTGAATCTATGTGAGTAAAGGTTTTTGAAGTAGGTGTTGATGATCTTCTGTATTTCCACCGGGTCTGTAGTGATTTCACCCTTTTCATTTCTTACTGCATGGATTTGAGCTTTTTCTTTCCTCTTTTTGATAAGGTTGGCTATGGGTTTATCAATTTGATTTACTCTTTCAAAGAACCAACCATTGGATTCATTAATTCTTTGTATTGTTTTCTAATTTCTGCTCTGATCTTGATAATTTCCTTCCTTCTTTGGGTTTTGGACTTGACTTGCTCTTCTTTTTCTAGAAGTTTGAGGTACATCATTAGGTTGTTTATGTGTGCTCATTCCATTTTTCTGATGTGGGAGTTTAGTGCTATAAATTTCCCTCTGAGGACTGCTTTCGTTGTGTCCCACAGGTTCCAGTAATTTGTATTTGCATTTTCATTAAATTGTAGATACTGTTTAATTTCTTCTGTGACCCATTGATTGTTTAGGAGAGTATTATTAGTTTCCATGTGTTTATGGGGTTCTTATGGGTTTTTTGGTCATTCATTTCCAATTTTACTGCACTATGGTCAGATAATATGCATGGAATTATTTCAGTCCTTTGCACTTACTTAAGCATGTTTTGTGGACCAGTATATGATCTATTTTACAGAGTGACCCTTGTGCAGCTGAGAAGAATGTGTATTCTGATGTTGATGGGTGGAACACTCAGTACACATCTACTAGGTCCATTTGTGCATAAGTTTGATTCAGTTCTGTTATTTCTTTGCTGATTTTTTGTTTGGTTGATCTGTCTCTCTGTGACAGTGGGGTGTTAAGGTCCCCTGTTATAACTGTATTATTGTTTATTTGATTTTTCATGTCTATTAAGAATTGTCTTACATAGTTGGGTGCTCCCATATTCGGTGCATATATACTTATGATTGTAATCTCTTCCTCTTGAAGTTTTCCCCTAATAAGTATGTACTGACCTTCTTTATCTCTTTTGATCATTTTTGGTTTGAAGTTCACACTGTCTGCAAACATAATAGCTACCCCTACTTTTTTCTGGAGTGTTGTTTTCCAGCCTCTGATTTTTAGTCTGTGAGTTTCCTTTTGAGTTAAATGTGTTTCTTGTACACAGCATATTGTTGGATTTTGTTTCTTAACCCACTCTGCCTGTCTGTTTCTTTTTATTGGTGAGTTGAGACTGTTTGCATTGATTGATATAACTGATATGTACTGACTCATCCCTGTCATGCTATCTTTCGGTTGCTGGCTTTCTACATTTTCTGTTTAATTATTTGCCCTGCTTAGTGGTTTCCTTTTGTTGTTGTTCTTAAGACTGTAGCTATCTTTGTCTCTTTCTAGAGTGTTTTTAAGTACTCTTTGTAGTGTTGGTTTTGTGGCCATAAATTTCTTCAGTTGTTCTTTGTCATGGAAGTATCTTATCTCTCCATCAAATTTTAATGATAGTTTTACAGGGTACATCAATCTGGGCTGACAGTTGTTTTCTTTCAGGATTTGAAATACTTCGCTCCAAGCTCTTCTTGACTTAAAGGTTTGTGTTGCAAAGTGCCGTGATTCTGTTAGGCTTTCCTTCATAGGTGATCTGTTTCTTTTCTCTGACAGCTTTTAGTATTTTGTTCTTGTGCTGAATTTTTGATATCCTAATTATTATATGTCTGGGTGAAGATTTATTTTGGTTATGGTTAATTGGGGTTCTGTATGTCTCACTTACCTGTATATCAGATTCTCTTCCCATGTTTGGAAAACTTTCTGCTATTATTTCTGCACATAGTCTTCGCAGGTCATTAGTAGTGACCCCTGGTTTTTCATTTATGCCTATTAATCTTATGTCATTTCTTTTGGCATCATCTTGCAGCTGTTGAATTGTTGTTTCTTGGTTCATGTTTTGTTTGTTTGTTTGTTTGTTTGCAGCACTGGGTATTGAACTCACAACCTTGTGTCTGCCAGATAGGCGCTTAAGCCACTGAGCCAAACTCCCAGCCCTGGTTCCTTATTATTTTTAAGAGATCTTTTCTTTCATGATCATAAGCTTCCATGCTGTCTTCAAGGTCTGAGATTCTATTTTCAGCTTCATTGAAGTGGTTTTGCCAACTTTCCATGGAATTTTTCATTTCCTGAATTTCCCTTTGAATCTATTTCATGCATTCTGTTTGTGTGTTATATTGTTCATTCAAAGTTTCTATCATTTTCTTATGTTCTTCTATTTTTTTATCTTGATCTTCTTTAGATACACACAGCATTTCTTTCATAATGATTGTCATTTCAATTTTTAGCTGAGTGATTTCTGATTTGAGTTTCTCTATAGCTTCATGGACTTGTCTCTTTACTTCATTTGCTATCATTTCAGAAAGTTCAGTTGTGTGACTCCCAGTGTCTTTCATTTCAGTGTCTCTTGGGTTTGTTCTCAGTGGGCTGGGGAATTGAGACTGCCTCTTGGTCTTTCATTTTGTCATTTTCTGGGACCTGTGTGGCTGGGTAAGCAGCCTCCCAATGGATTGCACTGGAACACTGTGCTGGGTAGAGCTTCAATTCTCCAATGTTCCCGTGGCTAGCTGGGGCACACCCCCAGATTATGGCACTGGACCCTTGTGTTCTGTGGTCTGTGAGGCTGGCCACGTGTTCCCCTGATGTACTTTGTTGGGTTACTCTGGGATGCTGGGCTGGACAAAGTTTGTATCCTCCCTGTAGCTAGCAGGGTCACACCTCTGGGGCTTGTTGACGAGGTCTAGAACCTGGTTGTGTAGTGTTTAGAACCCCCATGACCAAGGTGGCTATCAGAGACACAGCCCTGGGATCTGTCACTGGAACTTGAGCCTGGCTGGGTAGAGTTTGGAATCTTTGGGACCCAGGCGGGTAGACAGAGCACACCCTGGAGTGTGGCACCACCCAAACCTTGCATCTGGCTGCTAGGAGTTCAGAGCCTCTGGACCATGAGGCAAGCCCAGGCGAGTCCCAGGCATATAGTGCTGGGGCCTTGCTTGTGGTTGGGCAGGTTCACAACCTCTAGGATCTACTGTGTGGCCACACCCTTGAACAGTGGAGCTTGTGCCTTGTGCTCTGATGGGCAGAGCTCAAATTCTCTAAGGCCCTGCAGCTATGCTGGCCACGCCCTGATGAGCAGCTCTGGGACTCTGTGCTGGTTTGGGCCCTGTACCTCTGCCCTGCGAGGCTGGCTGGGCATTCCCCTGATGGATTGTGCTGGGATGCTGGGCTGGGCAGAGCTCGATCCTCTGCACAGCTAGTGAGGACACACTCCCGGAGTGTGTTGCTGGATCCTCCGCCTTTCTGAGTGGGGGTCGGAACCTCAGGGACCCAGGCAGCTAGGTGGAGCACACCCTGGAGTGTGGCACCACCCAGACTTTGCATCTGGCTACAAGGAGTTCAGAGCCTCTGGAGTGCTGGCATGGCAATATTTTATTTTATTTTATCTTTTATTTATTTATGTATTAATTTATTTTTGCGGCACTGGGGATTGAACTCACAACCTTGCGACTGCCAGGGCAGGCACTTAAGCCACTGAGCCAAACTCCCAGCCCTGGTTTTTGAGGCAGGGTCGCACTATGTAGCTCAGACCAGCCTTGCCCCCGCGTTGTAGCTCAAGCCGACCTCGAACTCACAACGTTCCTCCTACCTCAGCCTCCCGAGTGCTGGGATTAAAGGCATGTGCCACCATGCCCAGCTTGGCGTGGCAATATTTTAAACATCTTGCCAAACTCCATCCAGCATCTATTTCCTGGTGAACTCAACCTCAAATACCTGAATGGTAACTGAGTTATCTGTGGACTGATTGCAAATCTTTAATTACATTTTCTAGACTCAGAACTGGTTTGGGTACCTGGTTAACATATCATAGGCCTGCTAAAAACAGTAAGTATAGGGTGACCTAACTGATTCTTGCCGCTGCTAGATGGGCTGTTCTATTCCAACTTGACCGTAAGAGATTTCAAACTGTCAATACATCTAACGCACAAAACTAATTAGATTCTGCAATCATCTATGATATGCATTCTAAAGATTACAGGTGAAATGGAAAGAAAAAGGAACTCCCTAGAAAATAACTGCTTTTTACTATCTTGAAATGGTGTTCATGAATATTCACCTACATATTTTAATCAATGAAATAATGAAAATTAATGAAAAATAAAACACCATTTGTGAAAGAATAGTATGTATTTTAATATTAAATTTCCCAGCTGGGCATGATGGTGCATGCCTTTAATCCCAGTACTCGGGAGGCTGAGGCAGGAGGATTTTTGTGAGTTCAAGAGCAACCCGGGCTACTTTGAGGCTGACTTTGAAGTGAGTTCAAAGCCAGCCTCAACTGCATAGTGGGACTTTGTCTCAAAAAATAGGGCTGGGGATTTAGCTCAGTGGTGTAAGCACCTGCCTGGCAAGTGCGAGGTTGTTTGATCTCCAGTACCAAAAAAACCCAAAAAATTAAATTTCCTACCATGAACATGATAACATTGCTGTCAGATGTTTGCATCTAAACAAAGTTAACCATGACAACTCTAAGTGCATCTGGAAATGCTAAGGAAATTGCATCCACTAGCAGCTGTACACCAATGTCTTTCAATAATTGGGTATCTAATCACACTTCTTTATCCTCCAGTCAGAATGTCTTCAAGCGTTTGACACTACTCCTCAACAAAATTAAGCTGTGGTTAGTCTCCTTGATAATGTTTCATTTATTACCTTGTCTTTCTTTTTAAAATATTTGTATTTACTAGTCCATAACTGCAGTACATAATTACATTCATTGTGAGGACTCGGTACATGTACATAATACATCTTAATTCTTTTTTTTCCCATCTTTTTCCAATCCTCTGCTTTCCTCTTCCCTCAATCTATTTGTCACCTTCCCTTTTGCAAAACACCAATCTCCATTTCCTGTTATTTTTTATTTTGCACTTTATTTTTTGGGTTTTCTCATATAAATCATACGGTATTTAAGCTTGTGTCTCATTTATTTCACTTAACATTATTGACTTAAGGTGCATCCATTTTCCCATAAATTATTCAAGTATATTCTACTTTACGCTCACACTTGCTAACATCCCATGAGCAGAGCAAGTCACACAGCCAGGCTCAGCATTACAGGGATGGAGAAGTGCCTTCCACGACAGTGGGGCCCCATAGAGCCATGTTGTGCACGGGTGTGCATATTGATTATATTATTCTCCAGATTGCTTTGTGCACTTAATATCATATATATGCTTGTCCAAGTCAGGAGGCCCACAACTCACTGGTCCCTTGAACATTTGTATTATATCTGTAGAATAAACATGCCACAATTTCTCAACCCTCCCATTCCATTACTAAACAAATGATAGATGTTTACGTTGTATCAAGTCTTTGCCTTTTTTATTGTCTTTCCACTGCAATAATGCAACAGACATCCTGATACACATGTTCTTATATGTTCTCATATATTCTTTCATATTAGGGATCAGCAAACAAAGGTTTACAGACCAAACTCAGCCTAGTATTGATTTTTTTCTCTGTAATACGTTAAAAAAAAACTATTGGTACATTTTAGATATTAATAACATTCATCACAGGGAATTTGTACATGATATATCTTGCTTCTTTTTTCCCATTCCCCTCCCCTCC
>RJWM01050152.1:0-10496 GCA_004363535.1 Dasyprocta punctata
AGACGATGTCCAAACCAAAGGCAAAGACTGGAGCTCCTCCAAAGAATGGAATGGAATTGTCCTTCCTCCTTCTCTTTATACCATCTTGGTGATGACCCACCGTAGGGCGGGTCTTCTACACCCTAGGGTGTAGAATTCCTAAGCTCTTTTAGTTAGGCCTCTAAATGTTTCAAGTTGACATAATCAATCAACCACTACACTATGTTACCCAGGCTGGATTTCAACTTGGTATCCTCCTATGTCAGCCTCTTGAGTAGCTGGGATTACAGGCATGCACTAACATGCTGGACTTCAGGTTTTGTTTTTAAATTCTGTTAGGTGGAATCAGAGCAGCATTTAGAGCTAACTATACTCTGTCTACTATTTGAGAGGAAACTGAATACACTAGCTGAGTGCTACTTCTGAATTATGACGTTTTCTGCCAGAAACAGGAACTCTTCCCAGCCCTATGTAAGCTTCTGGGTTGTTCCCACTGATGCTTTGGTATAGATCTGTCTTTAATATAGCCAAGCGTGGTGGCGCATGCCTTTAATCCCAGCATTCGGGAGGCTGAGGTAGGAGAAGCGTTGTGAGTTTGAGGCCGGTTTGGGCTATAACATGACCTCAAGGCCAGCCTGAGCTACATAGTGTGACCCTGTCTCAAAAAACTGGGGCTGGGAGTTTGGCTCGGTGGCTTAAGTGCCTCCCTGGCAGGTGCGAGGTTGTGAGTTTGACCCCCTTTGCCACACACACACAA
Source organism: Dasyprocta punctata (assembly GCA_004363535.1). Lineage (NCBI taxonomy): Eukaryota > Metazoa > Chordata > Mammalia > Rodentia > Dasyproctidae > Dasyprocta > Dasyprocta punctata. The sequence goes on from RJWM01050152.1 coordinate 737, forward strand.
AAAAAGATTTGTTTTTAGTCTTGGGTAATTTCCTCATGTGTAGCTGAAGACTTGAAAGAATTCTGTGAAGATTTCCAGAGCTCTCTGATGCTGTGTGCAGCTTTGTCCCCTTTAATACTCTGTCCTGTGAAGTCTAACTGCTTTGACCTCCTAGACTTCCGGTTCCATACCTTCAACTCAGGGAAGCTGAAGTCGGGCTCTCTCTCCCTGTACTGAAGCTTGAAATCTCACTCCAGGCACAAAGCTGAGCAACTGTAGAAGGCTCTTCTTGCTTCTCCACCCTCAGTTGTCATTAAGCCCTGTGACCTGATGCCCTACATCTATCTATCTATCTATCTATCTATCTATCTATCTATCTATCATTTTATAACCTGTATGTATTCTTCCATTGCTCCAGGATGAAAGGCAAACCTGGTCCCTATTATTTCATCTTTTTTTAACCTTTATTTTTCTAAACTAAATTTATTGGTACAGTTTAGATATACATAATGATCACATTCATCATAAGGAATTTGTATCTGTACATAATATATCTTGATTCCTTTTCCCCCAATCCCCTCCCTTCCCTTCAACAAAAACTTTGTTGAAGCTTATTTACAAAATCTTTGTTTCCCCTACTGCTCCTTACTTACAAAAGCTTCGTTTTCATTTTTTCCTTCTATTCTCTCCTTCTCCCTTCCTTTCTTCCCCCTCCCCCATTATTCCATCTTTTCTCTAATTTACAGTGACAAATTCAACAAGTTAGAGGAAATGGAAAAATTTGTTGAAAAACAACTCTCTGAAATTGACCAAAGTAAAAATCAGAGTAGTTTTATATCTTTTAAAAATTGACTTCAAGGCTTGGAGCATAGCTCTGTGGCAGAGCACTTGGCTAGCACATCCAGGCTTGATCCCCAGTTCTAGGGGTTGGGGGAGTTGAATCCATAAAACTCTGCAGGCAAAACCACAGGCCTGTCTTACTTCACTGATGAAACCCACTAAAAACCAGGAAAAAATCATCGATCTTATAAAAATATTTTCAGAGACTACAGGAAAACACAAGGAAAAGGCAGTTCCCAATGCAGTATAGATTTGATATTAAAATCTGACAAGAATAATACAAGAAAATTTTAAACCAGAATCACTTATAAACATAGGCATAAAAATCCTGAAAAGTGTACTAGCACATTAAATTCATCAGTATATAAAAAGTGCATTCTGGCTAAATGTGGTTTATCCCAGGAATGCAAGGCTGGTTTACTATCTCAGCATCAATATATGTAATTTATAGTCTTTACAGAACAAAGAACAATCATAAAATCATCTCAGTAGATGCAGAAAAGGCATATAATAAAATTTAAAGTGATTCATGATAAGGAGAAAAGAAAGCAACTGGTAAAAGATTACATGCAACTTTCTCCACCTATTAAAGGACATTTATGAAAAATCTACAGTTAATATATTTTCTGATAAAAGACCAAACACTTTCCTTAAGATTGGGAACAAAACAAAGACACACATTCTCAATCATCTGTTTAACACATTCTAGAGGCCCTAGTCAGTATAATAAGAAAAAGAAATAAAATACTACATAAAGATCAAAAATGAATAAAACTGTATTTGTAGGTAATATGATTTGGTATAGAAAACCTGAAGAAATTATAAAACCACTACTAGAGCAATAGAATTTGCAAGATAAAGTCAATGACAAAAATCAGTTGTAGAGCTAGGCGTGATGGCATGTACCTGTAATCCCAGCACTCAGTAGGCTGAGGCAGGAGGATTGTCAGGAGTTTGAGGCCAGCCTGGGCTACACAGTGAGACCCTCTCTCTCAAAAAAAAATCAGTTGTATTTCTATATACAAGCAAGGAATAACTGGAAAACAAAATTTTAAAGTAGTACTTAAAAATATAAAAATAAAATTGGGGCAGGTATGATTGTGCATGTCTGTATTTCCCAATACTCTGGAGACTGATACACAAAGATTGCTAATTCAAGACTCTCCTGGCCAACTTAGCAAGTACCTGTCTCAAAAATAAAATAAAATAAAATAAAGAATATTTAGGGAAAAGTTTAACAAAATATAGCCAATGTACATACATTAAAAACTTTAAAACATTGCTGAAAAGAATTTTGAAATATCTAAATAAATAGAAAAGTATACAATGCTCATCAATTAGAAGACTCAGTGTTGTTAAGATGTCAATTCTGAGCCGGGTGTGGTGGCGTGTTCCTTTAATCCCAGAACTCGGGAGGCTGAGGTAGGTGGAGCGTTGTGAGTTCGAGGCTGGCTTGGGCTACAACTCGAGCGCAAGGACGGCCCAAGCTACACAGTGCGACCCTGCCTTAAAAAACCAGGGCCGGGAGTTTGGCTAAGCGGCTTACGCACCTGTCAGGCAGGCGCGAGGTTGTGAGTTCAATTCCCAGTGCCGCAAAAAAAAAAAAAAAAAAAAAAAAAAAAAAGATGTCAATTCTGCAAAGTGATCTACAGATCCAATGTAATCTCAACTAAAATCCCAGCAGCCTTTGTTATAGAACCTAGCATGTGATTCAAAAATTTAAATGGAAATGGATCTGGGTGTGGACTGCCATGAGTTCAAGGCCCACCTAGAATACACAATGAGTATAAAGTCAGTCTGAATTACACAGCAAGACCCTGTCTTAAAAAATCAAAAAAAATTTTTTTAAATTAAATGGTAATAGGAGAACCAGGAAGGAAGCTACCCAACCCACCTGTGAGCCACCTGGCCTCTGGGCCCAGGAGAGAAGAATCCCTCCCCACCCCCAAGCTACTGACTGATTTGGAAGAACTGTATTGCTTGATTGACTTTGCAAGACTAAAACCGGTAGTCTGAGCAACTATTTTGAGGATAATAATATGCAATATAGTAACTATTGTAAATTTCCTAATATCTTATCACTGTTTTGTTTCATTTCATTCCCTTTCAAATAAAAAAAATGAAAATAGAAGTGACCTAGAACAGTCAAAATAATTTGGAAAAACAACAAACATGGAAGACTTACATTGCCTGCATTCAAGTCTTATGTAGTACTGACATAAGGGTTGGTAAAACTGGAATAATGTAGAAATAGATTAATGTAGATACAGATGAATGCACATATAGCCTCAGCTGAATTTTGACAAAATTTAAAAGGCAGTTTAATGAAAAAAGCTAATCTTCTCAACATAAAGCTATCTATATGGAAACTAATGCTCTCAACCCATACTGTATAGCATACACAAAAGCTAACTCAAATGGAGTACAAGCTTAAATATGAAAACCAAAATTATAAAGCTTATAGAATAAAACAGGCAAATATGACCTTGGGATGCACAGATTTCTTAAAACACAAAGGCACTAATGAAAAATAAATTATACCTCATCAATAATAAAAACGTTCGGTTTTCAGAACATGTTATTAAGAAAATGAAGACAGACCACAGACCACAAGAAAGTACTTTCAATACATATGTCTGAAAAACTGTTCCTATCCAGCACACACACACACACACACAAACGTGCAGAGGACTGAACCCAGGGCCTTCACACTAAGAACCCTGTTCTTGTTTTCTTTTCTTTACTTTCATTTTTTGAGACAGGGCTTCCCTTTGCAGTTTAGATTGGCCTTGAACTTGCTGTGCAGCCTGGACTGGCCTCAAACTCTCCTTCTGCCTCAGCCTCCCAAGTGCTGGCTGTACTGGCATGCTGCACCATTCCCAGCATACACCCAAAAATCAAAGAGAAAAAACAATGCAGCAATAAAAGGCAAAAGACTTTACAGAGCATTTCAAAAGAAGGTATCTGAATATCTAATGCTCTATGGCATTTGTCATCAGACAAATACAAATTAAAACCACAGACTGTTATGTGTACTACATAGTCAGAATTTTTAAAAAGATACAAAACACCTATTTCGGCAGGAATATGGAGCCTTTGGAATGCTTGCATAAAGCAGCTAAGTGTGTGAAATAGTACTACTGCTATGGTTTATGTCTAGATGTCCCTCCTATCCCACCTGCCAAGTCTTATGTGCTTTGGGGAGGTGACTGAACCATGGGGGTATGGTAATTATCAGTGGATGAATCTACTGATGAGTTTATAGCTAAATGTGATGGGGAGAGGTAGAACCTGGTTGGAGGAGTGGGTCACTGGCCTGGAATGGTCTGTCTTCCACTCTGCTCCCTTGATCTCTCTCTGCTTCCTGCCTGTTTCTCTTCCGGGATGCTGCTCTGCCATCCCACCCTGCTTTGGAGCCAGCCGACTATGGACTGAAACCTCTACAAACTGTGAGCCAAAATAAATGTTCCTCCTTTAAATTGTGGGTGTTAGGTTTTGTGTCTCAATAACAAAAATGTAACTAAGAAAACTACCATCTTGATAACTGTTCATCAGTATTTAATAACATTAAACATATACTTACATAACACAGTAAATCTAATATATATGTATATAAAAAAAGAATGTATGCATTCTCCCTCTCTCTCCATATACCCACAGAATATATATATATATATATATATATATATATATATATATATATATTTATCTTGATCAGGGTGACAGGTAAAAACATGTGCTAGGTAAATACATGGCAAAAGTAAATACATGTCATAATGCAAATTATCCTCAGAATTGGTGTATTTTATAGTATGTAAATTATGCTTCAATTAGGTTCATTTCTATCAACCCATGTGGATTTTCCTGTCTTTTTACCTGCTGGGAAGTCTTCCTTTGCAGGAATGTATCAGTTTATCTGTCAGCCTATTTCCTCACTGATAAGTGTTTAGAGTTCTTTCAAGCTTTTGCTATTACAAGCAATGTGGTAGTGAACCCCATTAAAGAATAGATTTCTAAGTGGGATTGTTACCATTTTTCCTCAGTCACAATGAAGAGCCTGAGGCCTAGATGCAAGAAGAAGTATCCCAATGCCCTGCTTCAGTAATCACAAACCTTTCAGAGCTTTCAATGATAACAAACAGCTCACTGCCGCCCCAGTGCCATAGGTTCACCACCACTGGCCTGCTAGAATCATCACTGAGAATTATAGTCCCAAAACCTGGAACTGAAGAGGTTTGTTTTATTGCACAGAAATATGGTAAGGGGAGATACTGAGCTTCCTAGCAGAATAATAGGAACCATTTAACAATGCCATGTCCTTTCTCCAACCCCTACTCGCTCTGGGAGCATTAGTGTATCTAGCATCATCTTGACTCCTGGGATCCCATGTGCCAAGCAGTGTGCTAGAACTTTCTATGCATTGTCTCATTTAACCCTGTGACTTCATTAGGAATAGCTGTTAGCACAGTAGTCCCACCTGATCTGTGTGTGTATGTGTGTGTGTGTGGGGGGGGTCTGAGATGACCCCAGCAAACCCAGAAAACTGTAAATAATATGGAACTCTATGTACACTCTCTTTCCTATGCATAAATACCTATAGTAAGGTACAATTTATAATTTAGGCAAAACAAGAGATTAACAACCGTACCTGATAATAAAATAGAATAATAAAATAAGCAAGAACAATATATCTCAGCCATAGGGAAAAGGCTTAGCCCGCTTCTCTGGACCTGCATGGCCTCTGGTGTCCTGTCAGCACTGGAAACCTCTGTCACTCTTCAGTCCATCCCGCTGTCCTCACAAGCCCAGTTCTGGGTCCTCGTCTAAGCTGTATTCTTCATTTGTCTCCCTGGCCTCTGCTTTCCCCCTGGCTAGCACTCTGATGGGTTTGTGTCCTGCGTAGGAGGCCATCTGCCATTCTCAGCCCAGAGGAGACGGTGTCCCCTGACTCCAGACCTAACCCCTTCTGCTTGTCTGTGGGCCGGGCAGACCTTACCACTTCTCAGCGGGATGGGGGCGGGGCAGAGCCCAGCGCACACCCAGAGCCGGTGGACCCAAGGTAGCACTGAGATCCAGCTTGTTGCTTTTCTAGCCGACTCACACTCCACTTTCTGCAGTACCACAGCCTTCGCTTCATTCTGTGCCTCTAAAAGCCCTTGCTCTCATTTCATAGTTATGTTTTCAGAGCATTGCTCATTAAAGGTAATTTTGGTTTCTGTTTTTATGGTAATTCTTAAACTCTTAAGTGAAACTTGTTTGAAATGCCTGTCATTCTGTTATTACAGAAGCGATATAACGAGAAGTATATTTTCTGCTTATGTCACAACCAGAACAGGGAAATTGTTCTTGAACTTAAATATTTGGACTTAAAAATATCAAGACAAAGAGATGGAGGGGAGGGAATGAGCTAAGAGATAGAGGACATTAGGGATCTAAGTGGAGTCTAACCAATGGGATTTTCTAAAAAAAGAGCACGAATAAAATACAAAAGAGGAAATATTCAAAGGATAGTACAGGAAGATTTCTCAGAGGTCAAGGACTCAAGGCCTCAAACTGAAAGATCACAGAACAATGAAAGACACAAGACCACTCCTAGGAATCACACTGTGGAATAGTAAGTCACCAGGGGTAAAGAATTTCCACTGACAGACAAGTCCTTATAAGGCAATAGTAAGAAGGATGCATCAGCTAGGAAGGTGAGGGTAGCTCAGTGGTACAGCATTTGCCTAGCACATGTGAGGCCCTGGGTTCAATCCCTAGTAACAGGGGGAAAAGTCCTCTCAACCAAGAAGGAGATTGAATCAGAGTTTTCAATAGGAAAATATCAATATAGAGGGCAATAAATGAGTGCCTTCAAAGTTTTAAGGGAACTTGATTTATGACCTAGGATTACTGCCTACCCCAACTATCAATCAAATCAAAAGGCAGATAGACTTCCAATTATAAAGGATTCAGAAAGTTTGAGCACTACACACTCTCGTGTAGAACATTACTTAATGGTAGGCGCCAGCAAAATATAGAAGAAAAATCAAGGATGCCACCTGAATCTCAGGAACTGTGGCTGAACCCAGGAAAGCAGGGAAGAAGGGCCCCTGAATGACGCCTGTTGGGGAGGGAATGAGAACAGAGGGATGCAGAAGGCAGACCTGGGGTTGGGGTTGGACACTGCCAGTGTGTATCGGGATGGACAGTTAGGTGGAAATGGAGAACACAATGAAGTCAAATAGTGCAAGGACAAAAGAAAAAGCTATGTGAAATTTCAGATCAGAGCAAAGTATCACAGGATAGCAAACATGAGCAGATATTCTTACATGCCACTGGCTGTGCACAGAAACATGTGTACAGTTCCAATAATATAAACATTGCTTGTTGATTTTAGATTCAACCTGTAAACAAAGCCAGGAAGGCATCATTAGAGTCAGGAAACAAAGTGACGACTCAATCAAGATGATGTCAAAGCATACAGTTGTCCCAGTATCTTCAGGGGACTGGTTCTAGGTCCTCTTGCAGACCCCAAAACCCACAGGGGCTCCTGCCCTTTGTATAACATAGTGTAGTACTTGCATATAACCTAGGCACATCCTCCCATATCTATTAAATCTTCTCTAGATTGAATATAAAATCTATTATATTGCGAATGCTACAGAAGTAGTTTTATGCTGTATTGTTTAGGGAAAAATGACAAGAAAAAAGAATGTACATGTTCAGAATCGATGCCATTTTTTTTCTGAATATTTTCCATTCATGGTTGGTTGAATCCTCAGGTACTGAACCCACAAATTCAGGCCTGTGTGTACATCACAGGACCTTGAAGAGAGAAGGGAGGAGAGGAAGAGAGGAGGCTCACCAGTAGTTGCCTTGTCTTATGAAGCACTGATGAGTAGCATCAAAAGATACTGTCTTAGTTACTTTTTTCTTGTTGCTGAGACAGAATACCTGATGCCCAAAATTAGGAAAGGAAAGGTTTATTTCTTACAGTTCTTGGAGGGTTTAGTCCATATTCAACTGGCTGCAAGGCAGGGCGGCATGGCAGGGCAGCCATTCATGGAGGCCGCCAAACAGCAAGGAGTGAAACAGGCAGGAGAGAGAGGACAAGCCTTCTTCCCGCCCTTACACTGTATGTTGGTTCCACCCCTGGGTGAGTGCAGCACTCACATCGTCAATGCCAGCACTAGACAACAAACCAATCATGAATGCTAGACTCAGCACCATCCATGATTATGTGAGGCTTTGGGGGCACACAGGACCATACCCACAACAGATACTAAGGGAGGATGCCAGGTGCAGTAGTGCATGCCTATAATTCTAGCACTTGAGAGGCTGAGGCAGGAAGACTGCCACAAGTTCAAGACCAGCCTGGACCACATAGTGAGTTCAAGATCAGCCTGGACTATGTAGTGAGACCCTATCTAGAAAACAGAAGGAGAAGGATGAAGAGAAGAAAGAGGAGGAGGAAAAGAGGAAGAAGCTAGTGGAAGAACAAGCGGAGAGGTAAGTGTATTTCTGAAGTGACAACTACAGCCAAAACAGTGATACAATTATGTTGGAAGAATGAGAGGAGGGAAAAAATGAGAAAAGACGGAAGAAATGAAAACAAAGCTTCTGTAAATGGCGAGGGGAGGTGGGGTTGAAGGGAGGGTAGGGAAATGGGAAAAAAAGAAACAAAGTATATCATGTACAGCTGTAAATTCTCTATGATTAATGTGATCATTATATATACCTAAAATGTACCAATAAAATCTGATTGGAAAAAAAAGAATGAGAGGAGGGGAGATAAGGAGGAGTATAAAGTGAGCTAAGCCCTTTTTCAATGTAACAGAAAGTCAATGAATATATATATATATATATAGGGTTTTGTTTTGTTTTGTTTTGAGACAGGCACTTACTTTGTAGTTTAGGCTGGCATTGAACTTACTATACAGCCCAGGTCTGCCTCTTAACTCACAGTGATCCTCCTGTCTCAGTTTCCCAAGTACTGGAATTACAGTTGTGCACCACCATGCCTGGCTAGGAGTACATATTAAGATACAAAATGAAAATACAGTAGTATTTACTTAGGAATGCACAGATACCATTTGGAAGAAACAGCTAATATGGTGAGAAGATGGTGTTCTGGGGGTCAGGCTGGAAGAATAGGAGATTCAATACTTCGACTAAAACTCATTCTGAATGAAAGCACAAGGCAGGCTGCTGATACAAACCTGTGATCCCAGCGCTCTGGGAGGCTGAAGCAGAAAGATCCTCCATTGAAGCCCAGCCTGAGGAATTTGGAGACTTAGCAAGACTCAACCTCAAAATAAAATAAAATAAAATAAAATAAAATAAAATAAAATAAAATAAAATGGCATGTAGCTCAGTGTGAAGGCCCTGAATTTAATCCCTAGTACCGAAGTTGTGGAGGGAGAAGAAAATAGTGCTATTTCCTATGTTCCGTGTTGCAAGGTATGTTGGAATAACTCAGAGATTTCTAGAATACACTCAAGCTTGCCATGAGGAGAAAGCAGCCCCCTTTCCTCTGTTGTCAAGGGGGCGCATCAAGCCCCAAACTTGTCTGAGGGGTGGGGCTCGTCTAGTGGAGTCAGTGCCGCCAGACCCACCACCCCATCGCACTCTCCCTCAGCCCCTGGCCTGCAAGAACAGAAGAGCAGGGACCCTGCCTCCTCCTTTTACAGACTCCAGGCCCAGCAGGGCGAGGGACTTGGAACGCGGCAGCTCCAGCTCCTGCAGCAGTAGTGCAAGGAGGGGCGCTCTGTCCGCCTGCGCTGACATCCGTGAGAGGTGGCTGGCAGCGGTGGCAGGCAGAGGCTGCTGTCCCATCCCCAGACCCCTGACCCCGGCAACATCCCAATGCAGGTGATCCCCATGCAACCCCCCAACACATCTTTTTTTTTTTTTTTTTTTGAGAAAGGGTCTCACTGTGCAGTGCAGGCTGGCCTTGACT
>RJWM01050153.1:0-10709 GCA_004363535.1 Dasyprocta punctata
GGGGGGGGTCTAATATTTTGAGTTCTTTATATATTCTAGATATTAGTCCTCTGTTCAAGGAATAGCTGGCAATTATTTTTCCCCACTTGATAGGCTGTCTCTTCACTCTGTTGGTTGCTCCTGTGCTGTGCAGAAGCTTTTAAATTTGATATCCCATCTGTTGATCCTTGGTATTATTTCTTGTGCCTTGGGGTTCTGTTCAGAAAGTCCTTGCTTATGCCTATGTTGTTATGGATTAAAAACTGGTGGTCAACTTAGCACCAGCTGAATTAATTCAGCTGGTGTTGAGTAAAGATGGCCTACCTGAAGAAAGTTACCAGCATAAATAGAGATGTGGAGAAGAAGAGTGAGGCGCTGTGGGTTCTTTCAAGAGTAGCTGTTTGAGCCACTGGTCCTCCTGGAGGTGCTTGTTATGCTGGCTACCCCAATATGGATTTGGCCATTATCATCGGAGGAGCTTGGGACCTCATCTATGAGAGTGGCTGTGGTTCACGTTGCGGGAGCCCTGCTCCTCACATTGTGCATCGCTTCCTGGCTCCGGAGGGGAAGATGTGTGCTGGAGAAGCTTGTCATGCTGGGCTTCCTGACCTCCGCTCAACAGTTCTCATCATTGGAGGAGCGCGGGACCTCGTTGCTGCTGAGGATGGCTGTGGTGCTCTTCAGGGCAGCCCCGCTTCTTCTTCTGAGCGTGACTTCTCGGCTCCCATGCAGAACCCTCAACCCACTGCACAGCTCCTTCTCCCCGCTGGCATAGACTCTCTAGTTCCACTGCTGACCTTTGGCCTTCCCAGCACAGAACCGTAAATAGACTGGTATGAGTCCTTATTGTGGGCTCTTAGATTTCCAGTTGGATTTGTGAGAGACATTGTCATGCATTTGGGTCTTTAACTGGACTCTTGCAGGACATTGCTGTGGGATCCAGGCCCTCGGCTAAATATCCTGGGTCTCAGTGTTGTGGACAGATTTTCCTGTACTTTCTTGTGTTCAACTCTGGGTGACTATTATAAAACAGTATTACAAATTCCGTGCACTGTATGTAGTTGTTCTCCATGTAACCCCTGACTACAACATATGTCTTCACGAGTTTTACCTATTTTACCTCTCAGCAGATTAAGTGTTTCTGTTTTAACATTTAAATCTTTGAACCACTTTGATTTTAGTTTAGTATGTGGAAAAGACTAAACTATGTTTTAGTATGTGGTATGGGTCTAGACTCAATCTTCTGCATGTGGATATCCAATTTTCCCAGCACCTTTATCAAAGGGGCTAGCTTTCCTCAGGTGCTTGTCTTTGGCCCTTCGTCAAAGATCAAATTGCTAAATGTGCCTGGGGTTGCTTCTGCCCCTCTATTCTGTTACATTAATTGTAATGCCTGTTTTTGTGCCAGGACCACGATATTTTTATCACAGTAGTTTTGTAGTACAACTTCAAATACAGTATTGTGATGCCTTTTGCTTTGCTTTTGTTATTCTGGATCTCTTTTGGTTCCATACAAATTTTAGAACTGTTTTTTCTAGATTTGTGAGAAATACTATTGGTATTTTGACTGAGATTGTGTTAAATCTGCATATCAATTTTGGAAGTGGTCATTTTGACTTCAGGTTGTTTTTCTTTTTTTTTTTTTTTATACCAGGGATCAAACTCACAACCTTGTGCTTGCCAAGCAGGTGCTTATGCCGCTGAGCTAAATCCCTGGCCTGGAAGTAGTCATTTTGATTAGATTGGTTCTACCTATCCAGGAACACAGGATATAGGTCCATTTTTCTGATGTCCTCCTAAATTTCCATTTTCAGAGTGACACAATTTTCACTGTAGAGGTGTTTCATTTCCTTGGTTAGGTTAATTCTTTTTTTTTTCCTTTGGTACAGAATCAAACTCACAACCTGGCACTTGCCAGGCAGGCACTGTGCTGCTGAGTTACACCACTGTCCCTGGTTAATTCTTAATATTTAATTTTTCTTGGTGCTATTGTTAATGGTATTATTTTCCTAATTTCTTTCTCAGTGAGTTTGTTATTAGTGTACAGGAATGCTGTTCATTTTTCTGTGTTTATTTTGTATACTGCCACAGTGCTGAATTTGGTTATTAAATTCAGGAGTCTTTTGGTGGAACTTTTTGGGTTTAATACATAGAGGATCATGTCACCTGAAAATATTAATACACTGACTTCATCCTTTTCTATACATATTCCTATTCTTTTTATTGCTTGATTGCTGTGGTGAACTGACCAATGGTCAACTTGCAACACCCAGCAGAACTGAATCAGTGTGGGGCTGGGTGTGGAAGGCCCAGCTAAGGATTTTGTCAGTAGCATAAAAGGAGAACTGGAGGGGAAGATGGTGTGCTATTGGTTCTCCTGGAGAAGACTGTTGCACTGGTTTTCCTGATATAAACTCAGCTGCTCTTGATCGGAGAAGCTTGGGTCCTTGCTGTTGAAGATGGCTGTGGTTCTCTTTATGGGAGCTCTCGTCCTTACCTTGAGCTCACTTCCCGGCTCCAGTGCAGATGCCTCAGCCTGCTGACACAGATCCTTCATCCCACTGGTGCAGACTTTCTAGCTTTCATCACTGACCTTTGGGCCTTCCCAGTGCAGATCCTTGATATAGACTTGCATGAGACATTGTCATGGGCTCCATGCCTCCAGGTGGACTTGTGGAGGACACTGCTGTGGGATTCATGCCCTCAACTAGATTCTTTGGGTCTCTAGTGCATGGACAGATTTCCTGCACTGTTTTGCATTTGACTCTTTGGGTGAATATTAAACAATAACCCTATAAATTATGTATCACATATTAAACCCATTCCTTTGTAAACCCTGACTACAACAATTGCTCTGGCTAATGTTTTGAGGACCATGTTGAACAGGAGTGGCAACAGTGAACATCCTTATCTTGTTCCTGATTTTAGAGGGAAAGCTTTCAGTTCAAGCTTTCAAATATTCCCTATTTAATATGATGGTGGCAGTACGTTGGCCATAAATGGCTTTTGTCAGACTAGGATAAGGTCCTTGTATACCTTCTTCTTTAGGATTATCATTAATGGATGCTGGATTTTGTCAAAGGCTTTTTCTGTGTCTATTAGATGATCATATGACCTTGCTTATGTGGTGAGTTACTGATTGTGTATGTTGAACCATCCTTGCATCCCTGGAATGAAGTCTACTTGTTCATGGTATATGAGCTTTTTGATAATTTGTTGCATTGTTTACCAGTATGTTGTTGAGGACTTTTGCATCCGTATTCATTAGAGAAATTGGCTTGTTGTTCTCTTTTTTGTTTGGATCCTTGTCTGGTTTTGGGATCAGAGTAATTCTAGCTTCCAGGAATGATTTCTGCAATATTCTTTCCTTGATTTCCTTAAAGAGTTTGAGGAGTACTGGTATTAGCTCTTCCAGAACCTCTTGTAGAATTTGGCATTGAATACATGAGGTCCTGGTCTTTTTTTAGTTGGTAATTATTATTATTATTACTGCTTTAATCTCATTACTATTATTGAATTATTCAAGCTTTTTAAGCCTTCTTGGTTTAGTTTTGGTAATTCATATGTAGTTAGGAGTCTATTTCTCTGAGTTCTCTAATTTTTGGCATATGGGTTTGTGAAGTTGCTGCTAATAAATTTGCTTCTGGATTTTGGCAGTATTGTCGTTTCATCTTTTTCATTTCAATTGCATTGATTTGTGTCTTGTCTTTCTTTCTTTTTTTTTTTTTTTGGTAGGACTAAGCGCTTGTCCATTCTGTTTAGTCTTTCAAAAAATAAGGTTTTCAATTAATTGATTTTTTGTGCTTTTGGTTTTGGTCTCCATTTCACTGATTTCTGCTCTGATCATTGTAATTTCCTTCCTTGTACAAGCTCTGAATTTGGATTATTCTTGTCTTTCTAGAACCTTGAGATGTATCATTACGTTATTTGGGCTCATTCTGTTTTTCTGATGTGAGCATTCACAGCTATAAACTTCCCTTGTAGGACTGCTTTCATTGTGTCTCATGAGTTGTGGTATGTTGTACTTGCAGTACGACTTCATTCTAAGAAGTGTCTTATTTCTTCCTTAAATTCTGTGACCCATTGATTATTCAAGAATGTCATTTAATTTCCATACTTTTGCACAGTTTCTGTGATTTTCTTTCTTTTTTTTTTTTTTGCTATTGATTTCTAGTTCACTGCACTGTGATGTGTTAATATGAATGGTAAAATTGTGATGCTTTTGCATTTACATAAGCATACTTTATTAGCCAGTATATGGTCTATTTTGGAGAAAGTACCATGTGGTGCCAAAAAGAATGTGTATTCTGTTGCCATTGTGTGGAACACTCTATAGATTTGTATTGAATTCATTTGTTCTATTAAGATTTGCTTCAACCCTGATATTTCTTTATTTTCTGTTTAGTTGACCTGTCTATTTGTGCTAGTGGGAGATTGAGGTTCCCTAATATAAGTGTACTGATGTCTATTAGATCTTTTATGTCAATTAGTGTTTGTTTTATCAAGTTGGGTGCACAATGTTTTGGTGCATATATGCTTATAATTGTTAGCCCTCATTGAATAGTTCCATTAACTGGTATGTAACATCTTGCTTTGTGTTTTTTGATCAGCTTTGGTTTAAAGTCCATTTTGAAAACAGGATAGCTACTCCTGCTTATATGGGGTTCCCATGGCATGGAATATGGTTCTCTATCCTCTGAATTTTTAAACTTCTTTTTATATTAGATGAGTTTCTTGTATAAAATATATCATTGGATTTTGTTTCTTGATCTTGTGCCTTTAGTGTAAACACCTCAGCTCCTCTCTCTCTAAAGGTTATACCCACCAAATCTGGCCTCCCACCACATAACACAGAACCTGTGATTTGGTTTGAGCCTGAGCTTCTTAGGGCATCTCAGGAGATCTGTGTAGCTCTCACCCTCTCCAAGCATGCCTCCCATAGTAGTCTCTCATCCAATTTCTGTGGGAGGTTAACGCTTCAGTCCTGGAAGGAAACTTTCCTCCTGGGGGTTGGTCTCATTCTCAATCAGGTCAGTCTTTTGGTTGTCACCTCTGCCGTTCTATGCTGAGGAGAACTGAGGCACAGAGCAAGCTAGTATTTGGTAGTTTGGCTGTACAGGGCATGCAGGGCAGCCAGTGCTGCTGGTGGGGGTGGGGCCTCTCTCCTCCTCACCCACAGGGGCACTATGAGGCGGTGGGAGCAGGCGGCACTGTAGTGTTTTAAATGGTCATTATTTATTGGTGGGTGATTTTTTTTTTCTTTTTTGGTATCGGGGATCGAACTCACAACCTCGTGCTTGCTACGAAGGCACTTACGCACCTGAGCTATACCCTTGGTGGGTGATTTCTGCTCTAGATTATTCCTAGATTCAACTCACCCCATGACCTCTTGAACTACAAACTAAGATAGATTGGTAAATACTGACAGGATAAAATCATGGTATAATGGTAAAATGAAGAGTAGGAACATTTCTGATAGGAAGTACTTGTCAGTTTCACTGGTGTAAATATGCCCACTGTGGCCAATTCCAAGACAACAGTTTAACAACCAGCTTGCAAATGAAATATTTAACAACTGGTTTTCTGGAGTAAACTCAGAGAACCAGCTGGTAAGTACAAGTGGGTACAAGTGGGGTACAAGTGGAAGTTATTGTGAATGAAGGTGAACCACAGTCCCAGTCCCTTTATATATTTTTGTATTTAGAGTTTGGAGGTGTCAAGTTAACAGTAACTGAGGCGGTTAGATCAATGAAGGTCTAACAAGAATTTCTGGAAGAATATGAATAGGGTTATAGTTAATAAAGAGTGAACACACTGGAAAGACCATATTCTTTGTTTTGTATTTTTTGAGATAAGGTCTTGCTCTATAGCCTAGGCTGGCCTTGCACTTGTGACTCTTCTGTTTTAGCCTCCTGAGTACTGAGATTATAGGCATGCATCACCATATTGGTTGCGAGACCATGTTCTCTAAATAGACAAACACAGGAATGTCTCAAGTTAATCATATTCAGAGACAATTCTTCACCCATACATGAGACTAATGTCTCAGCAGGATTGGTGTTAGGGTTAAAACCAACACTGTACATAAAAGAATATAGTTAAGTATACATAGTAAACATTTCACAAACATTTGTTGCCTCTCCCCCATGGAAACTGTAGCTGTTCCTACTGTTAAAGGAGATGCTATACCTTATTTTCAAATAATTTAGTCATGTTTGCCTTTAAATTCCACATCTCTATCATTTACACTGAGGGCTGGAAAACTGTCACATGTGGGTCAAGCCTGGCCTGGTTTTACAAATAATTTCTTACCTAAATTCTGACTTTTAACAGAGCACATCATGCCCATTTGTTCATGGGGTACTATGGCTGTGCTTTCCCACCATGGCAGTAAAGATGAGGGGCTGAGAGAGAGATCTGACAGCCTGCAAAACCTGAGACATTTATTATCTGGTCCTTTAGAGAAAAAGTTCACTAATACATGCTTTAAACCATTTTAGGACTTTCTTAAATGAATACCTTCTTTTTCCCTTTACTATATTGAAAGAAAGCAAAATAAATAAGGATAGGGAATGAAGAAGATGGGAAGATTCTCCCAGAAATTGCAAAACAAGTGTTGAATCCAAGAATACTGAAGAAATACTGGGTTAAAGCTAAGCTCTGATTTAGTCTGGTTAAGAAAGCACACCTTAAGGAATATTTTATACATGAAGTCTTCTACACGATGACTGTTTCTTCTGACCCAGGAATGCACCTTGAATATGGAACTTGGAAAAGTAGATTTAGGAGGTAGAAATGTGCAGTATTATTTATAACGTGGCAAAGAAAGTGACTGGAACCACATTAGTCAAGCAAAATAAGCTGATCTCTCTAACTACAGGTAAAATAACATTCCGAACATTCAAAAATGTACACAATCAAAACTGCACAGGGTAAGGGTTTAAAAAACCATTTCCTCTGCTAATTTTTGATGTTTACATAGAATGTTCTCCAAGCAGCAAATAACTTACCAATGATCTTGACAGACTGAAAATGATACATCTTTACCACAACACAAATTAATTCTCTCAGTGGGAAACTGCTAAAATAGGCAAGGTGTCATAAAGATTTCTTTACGTCTGAAGGACAGGAAATGATCCCATTTTTTCCAAACGTGCTTACATGAAAAATTAATAAACTCTCACTCTAACCTGTCTTTATTTGCATGGAGTTTGGAGGTGTCTGTTCCTAATTGGGTTAATTCTGGTTATCTGGCACTGGACATGAGTCAGGTCACATTACCTGAGGTATAAAACAGTTTGAGACTGCCCCCAATAATTCATATTCCATATGAACAAATATAGAAACATCCAAAAAAAGGAGAACTGCAGCATTATACAACATTCTCAAAACCATGTTCTCTTTCATTTTTTTACATTTACATAGTAAATGTTATGTCAAGATTCTGGGAAGTCAATCTTCACAAAATAAAATATAAGGCACATATGGTAGCCTGTTTCAGGAAATGATCAGAGGACTGACACAAGTGAACCAATTCATCCTCCAGAAGAATGACCATGATCTGTTCTTGAGGTAACTGAGAATGGACTGAAAGCTTTAATAAGAACCACGGTGCCCTAAGAAGGTGATGGTGAACCTTTTAGAGCTTTCAGTGACACAAACAGCCCACTGTGGCACGTGTGTCATAGGTTCGCTGGCACTGCCCTAAGCCCTGCTGCCTCCTCGTACACTCGGTCTGCTCTGGGACTGCTAGGCCTCTCCTGCCACAGTGCTTTGGAAAAATGTTATTCTTCCTGGCTGCAACACTCCTCCTTCCCCTTTTTCTTTCTCAGTGACATTGTTCCTTCTTTTCTTTTTCGATTCCTACTCATCTTTTCAGGTGAGCCTTCCCTAGTCAGGTGCTTCTTTCTGGAACACTCAGGTACTGATTTCTTTTCTCTAGCATTAGTCATGATGACAACTGTATATTTACTTCTGTATTTATTTGATTAATGACTGTCTATATTCCAACTAGGGGAAGGAAAATTTTATTGTCTCCTTAGGCAAGACACAAAGGACCAGCCAGGGATGGTGGCGCACACCTGTAATCCCAGCACTCAGGAGGCTGAGGCAGGAGAATCGTTGTGAGTTCGAAGCCAGCCTGGACTACAAAGTGAGTTCAAGGTCAGCCTGAACTACATAGCAAAACCCTGTATCAAAAAGACAATAAAAGAAAAAAGATACTAAGGACCTCCGAGCTTCTTTTTTCTTTTTCTTTTTGGTACTGGGAATTGAACTCAGGACCTTGCACTTGCCAGGCAGGTGCTTGTGCTGCTGAGCTATATCCCCAGTCCCTCCTAGCCTCTTCTATGGCTTTATACTCTCCTGTCATGAAGCACTAGCAACTTGATGGCTGAAGAAGAGAAGGAGCATCTGCACATGCTCAACTCACAGCCCATAGTGCCTTCTGGTCTGTTCCTTTCCTGAGATGAGGCATGAGCTGAGAAGGACAGTTTGGGAAATAAATGGAATTCAAGGAAAACATACTAAGAAGTCCACTTGTCACTGATCCAAGCTTCATCCTGCAGTTCAGCTTTATGCAGTGGTTCATTTGATAGTCTGATCTTCAATACTGATCTCCATTTTATTTTTTAAAATCACTTCCACATTAGGAGGATGCCAAAATCTTGTGTAGGGTGTAAGAGAGAGGAGCCTTTCTGTTCACTATAGTGGTTCAGTATCTTGCACGAAGGGTTTTCTAAATATGGCTTGGTGCTTAATCATATTATTATGAAAAACTTCAAAAATAAGCAAAAACAGGGAGAATGGTATAATAAACCAACATGTTCATTGCTCAACTTCAACAATAACCAACACATTACAATTTTGTTTCAACTACTCCTTTTGCCTGACTTAAGCAAACCCAAGATATTGCACTACTTCACCCATATATAACAGAGGACTCAAAATACCTTTAAAGCCACTGTCACATACATATTAATAATCTATAAATGTTTCTTCAATAATTAACAGAAGAATGAATCAGCACACTGTGGAGAGACCAACAAAGGCTCAAAGAAGTAGTGGATATGATTATCCTCTGTCTTTCCTGCCCTCAGTTCACCTCTTTCAGTCTCTCTGCCTCTCTCACAGTGCCAAGCCACTCACCTGTCGGAGTGCTGCTGCGGAATGAAGAGGAAGGGGTGATGGGTGGAGTCACGGGGGGAGTAAGGCTTCCGCTGCTGTGGCGTGGAGGAGTGGACACATTTCCTCGAGACACTGAGCTGGACAAGGTCAGGGAGAGCTTCGGCTGAATCTTCTTCTTTAGGGACTCCTGTTCTCGGCGGGCGGCATCTGTCATGAATCTGAAACAACAGCACGGGACCAGAAAGGGTAAGTGATCTGAGCCATTTACAGGGTGTAATGAAACGGCAGCAAACATGGCAGTCAACCATGACAGACACAGGGTGTGACAGACGCCTGGTCCCAGGGAAGCGGCTTGGAGGCAGGTGAGTCCCAGTATCAAATCTCAGAGCAGCTTCCCTTTTTCTATGCAGCAATGAGATGAACTTCCAGTTTCTTGCTGTTGAGACCCTTTGAAGCCTGGCCCATTTCTTCCACTGAATAGACCTGCACCCATGCAATACCTTCAGTTTCAAGATACTTCTAATTTAGAAGCTTCTCTCTTGCTTTCCACCCATGGAGAGTCCACTTACCTAAACAGATTCAATGGGGGCTGGGGGATGCGGGGAAAAGACTGAGCAGTACAAGGAAGACTGCCACCAAAGATCTGTTAATAGTCTGATTTTTCTTCCTTGGTTTTGGTTTGAAAATTTTAAAGTTATTCTTCCAAAACTTATGTTAATAATGTTCAAACTTTATTCTTTTCTCCCTGTATAATCTAATATGTCACACACTTTTGTAATTTGCGATGCAAAACAATCTATAAAATAGTTTTTCCTACCTGAAAAGCACACATGTTTTTTTGTATTATTGGCAAACTTTGTCAGCTGCATTTTTAGACTCTGATGGACACTGTAATGAACAGAGGATATGAAAGTGTGTAGGCAATAAAACAAACACCAGTACTCATTTTGGCTGAGAAGCAGAATGTTACCATGACTTTCGAGTCTTGTACTTCTCTACCATCAACTGTATTTTGTCCAGTTCAATCATAAACTAATCTCACTGCACTTAATCATGGTATTTTACCCAACACATTTCACATTCTGCCTACAAAATTCCTGTATTTTTCTTTACCACACTATGAAGTTTTGGAAGTCAACAGATAGCTTTTATGCCTGGTGAAACCTTACAATCAATTAAACACCCAGTGAAACAACAGTAATATTGTTACAGTGTCTTAAAATTTTGACTTTTATACTTGGAACAAGGATGGTACACTTCTTGAATAGCTCCTGCAACACAATCCAGATATATAAACTGGATTTTATATGTTAAACTGAAGTGTAATAAAGATACATGTGTTGCCATGAGGGTTTTTTTTTTTTTCCTACAAGAGGGTGATAATTTAAAAAGAAGAAAGGACCACTGATGTGAAAGAGAACTGCTTGCACCGGGAGCCAGGTACTCATTTATTTTAAGATGCAAAATTGGTTCTACAGCTCTTAAATGTCTTTTTCTTCCCCCTTCATCGACTTCTATGCAAAATACAGGCTCTTAGAGAAAACTGCAGTCTGTCCTTATCCTAAGTAGAGTTGCCAACTAGCACAGTGCTGAGCTTCTCCACA
>RJWM01050154.1:0-10862 GCA_004363535.1 Dasyprocta punctata
CTTCTCTGACTCTTAGTATTTTCTTGCATGTTTGCTTATATGTCATATATGATCCTTAGAGAAATGTCTAGTCAAATCCTTTGGCTCTTTACTCAGTGTGTGGAATTACACTAGCATTTTAGGCAATCAGATACAAACTGTGCTTCAGATATAAAACTGGCAAATATTTTGTGCTATCACTTAGGTTCCCATTTTTAGAATTAACTCTTCATTCTCTCTGATGTGTATATAATGCACATTGTTGGATTTATGTTAGCCTATGTTACCTGCAATTTTAGTCTCAGATCCAAAAAAATACTGCTGCAGTTTTGTTGTGTTCTCACCTGTGGAAGGTTCAGGTCTCTCTTGTTTTGTCCTAAAGTCATTTTTGTTTATTTTATTCTTGTGAGTTAGAAGGAACCACGTTCATCCTGATGCCTGTGACTCTGTAGTCTTCTTCAGCACAGTTTAATGAACATGCAGTGTTTCTTCTTTTCAGAGGCAATGGCGTGCTTGGTGGAGACCTCTCGTCCATATACCCTTGGATTTGTTTCTCGGCTGTTAGACATCCCACTGATATGACTGTCTTTCTTCCCTGACTGAACTGTGAGATTACTGTTCTGCAAGGAGGACATGTGAGCCCCCTAACTTTGTTCTTATTTTTGGAAACTCTTTTGGCTTTTGGTGCTAGGTACATCTCTTTAGAACTGGTAAGAATATCTATCATGATGGGTCATATTTCTTTATGCCATTGTAATTTTGATAAACATGGTACTGAATATACTAATTGCTTTGCTTAAATAGACATACTAGAAATATTGAATCTTGCAATCCTTTGAACACTGGATTTTCTTTCAGTACATTTTGTCAATGTTATTTTCTTTTCAGGGTGCAGGTAATTTTCCTCCTTGGGAGGATTAATTGCTTCATATTTAGCTCCTTTTGAGGCTATTGTAAGTACAGTTGACTTCTTAATTCCCATTTTGAATTACACATTTTCAGCGTGATTCCTAGTTGACTTTCTCATTGTTGAGACAAAATCCCAACACCCACAAGTTAAAGAAGGAATGAGTTATTTATTTCTCACAGTTTGTATATCTTTCAGTTCATAGTCTGCTGCCTCCAAGTCAGAGCAGCATGGCAGAAAGGCATCAGTGATGAGAAAAAGTTCATGACAGGGAAGGCAGAAGGCAGCAAATCAACCAGATTTCCTTTTCTGTTTATCCCACTCACGGTACAAATCTTTTGGGTTTTGCTACCCCCACCCGTGATGGGCCTTGCTGCTATACACAGCCACAGCTATGCAAATTTCAGTCAGAGCAATGATTTAGTACAAGATAATCTTAATCTCAGGACCACATGTGCCCTAGATGGTGTAACCTTTAAAAAGCCCCACTCAAGAGTGCATAGAACACCTATTGTGCTTCTGTGTCTTGTTCAAGAAGAGATAACAAATCCAGAGTAACTACAGAGCTCACAGTGTTTTTGAAGCTTAGGAAAAAATCAGTACAACATCAAGTTCAATTTATCCACATGAGGGTTCAATAAACCACACCCAATTCTTTGTACATGCACCAAGGTCCATTACTTTCTTCCGACTCCAAAGGAGTAATACAGAAAAGGAGGAAGAGTCAGGCAAAAAATGAGTAAATAAATAAAATAAAAAGAAGAAGGAAGGAAATAACACAGTATTGTTCAGATTCCTCTGCCTGTACACAAAACTTTATTGGCATTCACAAGTAAACCTTTCTTTCTCATTCTTGTGACAAACATTTTGATATGTAATATGTGAGAAAAATTTGTCTACACTGACAGGAGCACTGTACTGTTTAAACTTCGGTGTAGAAAAAAGCAATTAAAAATCAATCAAAATAATATGGAGGGGATATCAGTGCTAAGACTTTGCATCAGTAAACTGGCACATGGATAGAAGACAAGTGCTCCTTTAGATAAAGCAGTCCTGAACACTTGGGAGGTGACATTTGAATTGTGTGTCTGCTTAATTTCACTTTGGTTGGCTGAGGCTGTCACAACAAAGACCAACACATTCATAGTTTAAAAGACAGGTATAATGTTATCACACCATCCTGAAGACCAGAAGTTCAAAAGAAAGTGGGACAAACGTGTTCTCTTAGCATGTAGTGAGAGATCTGTTATAAATCTTTCTCCTAGTACTGATAATCCCATGACTTATGCGACTGTAACACCCGTCTTTGTGTGGCATTCTACCTGAGTGCTACAAGTATACTGAAGACAAAAAAAAATTGGTTTCATTATTTGCATACTTCTTTCTGCAAAGAGTATGATATGGGGGTTGACTCTAAATGATGGTAAGTACTCTTTATTGCTATAATTTTGACTCAGTTGATTCTGAATCTTGGTTTAAAAGTCAGCATTTTGAAAAGCAATGTTTTGAAGTACCTAATAGTATACATTAATACTCAGAAGGAGTTATTGTGTATAAGTAATATCCTTACTTACTGAAGACCTGGTAGATTCTGCTTTATGCAGTATAAAGTAGAATCAGAAGTGATAGAATTAGGCACAAGTTATGGCAGAAAGACAACATAGCAAGAAGGGAAGAAGAATTTATTTCATAATTAACAACAGGAAAGATTCACTGAGTGTTTTTGAGGAAAAAGTTCATAAAACTTCTAATTCAAGTGTTGTTATCATGATGTTTCTGTTATTTACATACAGGTACTGTTCAGTTAAATGAAAACGCTCTTACTAGATTGATGGATAGGGAAACTGATGTAATTGTATTAAACAGCCAATAAAGGACACTTTATTGGCTTCTTCAACTAGACCCACCTCCACAACTTTGATAGGCTTAGGTTTCCCTCAGCGTGTTTCACAGCATACACTACCACTCCCCTACGTCAACCATGATAGATAGATAGGCATTGCAATGCCACTTATTGCATCCTTGACTAAGAAAATAAATCTGAAATTGGATTTGTAATGAAAGTCATTGGTACTTCTGTGCAGGAAAATTCAAAGATTTTATTAGCATCGGTAGAAGAACACCCAGAATTGGATCATCTCAATCTGACACCATAACAACTATTTTAAAAACTGCTAAGGGCATTATTCAGAAGAACTGCCCTATTCCTTATTGACTATATTAGAACGTATTCAAAACTCCTAGATTTATTGTTATTAGGTGATATTGAAACAGAAGCCCTTGTAAATCTAATTTCCATTTTTTAAAAATTGAGACTTCAATTTTTTTCATTGTATTTCTAAATCTCTGCTCAAAAAAATTTAAATTACCAGAATATAAGCTAGATAAATCATTATGTCATGTACTACCTGTAAGCTCATTCCTAGGCCTCTTTCATCAAAAGAGATGCAATCCCAGAAGCTGTAGAAATAATCACTTATGGCAAATGGGTATTAGCCAGTAGCCTCTCTTAACAAGTTTAAATATACTCATGTCTCTGTAGATACCTTGTCACCTGTGATCCATGCTATCTATCATTCAGATAAATAATGTCAACATGTCATACAACATTGGATATCAGCCTTTGCTAGCTTAGGGATGTCACAAACATTACCACCTGATGTTGATCCTTCTCATGATAGGAAACATTTTCAGAGTTTTCCTGATAACTGGACTATAAAGCATGTTACATGGATCCCTTATAATCTCCAAGATCAATCAATAATTGAACACATTGGTATTATACTGAAAACTCAACTAGATGAACAAAAGGAAGAAGAGACAGAGTCAAAACCTTGCTACCTTTGTTTTAGCTTTTGGCATGAACTACAAACAACATTTTGGAATGGCCCAGCATTGCTTTTAAATTGGGGTTGGGGACATGCTTGTATTTCCACAGATAACTGGGACACATTATGACCATCAGAGTTGTTTGGTGGCCAGAAGTCAACCCAGCCCCGTGACACATCAAGCCCTCCACCAGGACCTCAAGCAATGACAGCACATTGTACAATTCCCTGTGACAGCACATTGTACAATTTCCTGAGAAGGTCTGTGGCAGACTGTTTATGAAGTATGCCATTCAATTAACAAACAGGATGTGGTTCAATCAGCTGATAGTCTTTTCCTTGCAATTCTTGCTCTTCTAGCAGCTACATTAGGTATTCCTTTGGTTAAGGGGTGAGGGTACTGGGCCTACATACTGAATATGCCCTTTCTTAGACCCTTTACACAAATGGGCAGACCCGTAGAGATTTTCAATTGTATAGTTAGCAATAACCTTGTACATACTATTCTGACTGACCCTAAAATTTTAATGCATTGACAAGAACAGACTATGCTTAACATTGCCTCTCATTTTGTATATCCACTTTTATGTGCAGACTATCTACAGAGGGATTCTGGCCCTTGTACATCAGCTGTGGATCAGACTTGGAATGTACAACTGTCTAAAGGACAATTTGCCTTACTATCCTCAGACGGTAATGTTGTAAGGGATTTTAAGCCTAACATTCCTATCTGTATTCCAGAAGCTCACACCTCTCATTTTGAGGAAGGTGGTTTGAGTCCTTGGTAGTCTTGCAGGAAGCCATACCAAGGATGTGCTATACATGAATTGCATTATTCCATTTTAGATTGGTACCCCCACATGATTCCTTAAGGGGAAATATCAAGATTGGCATGAGATTTCCTTGCCAGGCTCTCCTGCCTGTGCCATGACCTCAGAAGACTTGTCAAATGTTACATGGTCAGGTAGAGGCCTCAATCCTCCTGTTCCCAGGCTCATTATCAATGACAAAACTGGACACATACAACATATTTTATGGAAACTGGCCATATCTTTTCATGCTAGACAACTGCAGAGTGCATATCTGAAGGAAAAGTCAAAGTAGTACTACAAAGTCAAAGATAGGTCAAGGTAAACATTTATGATTCTCACGTACTGCTGATAGGGAAGATACGGTGGAAACAAAATATATTCTTAAGTACTAATTGTTATCTCACTCATGGTACCATACCTGAACATCTTTCTAAGGATGCCACAACTGTGATCATGAGCAGGATGCCTGGAGTTTGGTTTCGATCAGTCTAATGAAGTCCTGGTATCATTCATCCACTTTCCTCTTGGAGGAGACCTTAACTAAAAATTTTAGCAATCAGACCAAGGAAGTTAGAATTGATGACAACAGGGATAACTTCCTTAGTGCCTTTGTTAGCCATAACTACTCTTGGTTCCATGGCGTTAGCTCATCCAGTACAAACTTCTGACTTTCTAGACAATTGGACAAGAACTGGAGATGAGAGCTAAAAAATTCAGCAACACATTGATATATAGTTGCAAACCTAATTAAACATACTGGGAAGTTTCATCTTTTCTACAGGAGATCAAGTTAAAAATTTCCAATTGCAACAAGATTTAATATGATTCACTTATGTACCACTCCATTACCATATAACAAAAGCCTGGGGAATGATCAAAAGACATATACAAGAAGCAGTCCATCAAAATATTACTATGGATGTATATGCTCTTCAGTAACAAGTGCTGTTTATGTCACACCACATAGCTACATTTGATACCCAAATGAAGCACTGGGATAAGTTTACTGAAGTTATAGAACAATTCAACCCATTTACATATCTCGAGTCTCACTTTTAGTTTTATATAGGAATTAGTGTGCTCACTGTGTTGTTTGTAATTCATCTCAGTGAAGTCTTTCATAGAGGATTCACAACCTGGAAACAATTAGAGGCCATGCAGCCATGGATGACTGTGCTCCAGCTACTTCAAAACAAAGAAAGGAAAACTGTGGAGGACCACCCAGATGACGCTCATTGGAAAAAGAGCAGTAATCCCCCATTGGGCTAAACCTGACCCTATCGCCATGTAAAGATGCACAGAACTTGATAACCCATTTCTTTTTCCCTCCAATTGAT
Organism: Dasyprocta punctata; assembly: GCA_004363535.1. Lineage (NCBI taxonomy): Eukaryota > Metazoa > Chordata > Mammalia > Rodentia > Dasyproctidae > Dasyprocta > Dasyprocta punctata. The sequence goes on from RJWM01050154.1 coordinate 5,864, forward strand.
GCTGAGCAATGTAAATAGTTGAGGTTAGTTGAGGTGCTGACATATAATCTTTGAAGGTGGGTGACGTTTCTGGGTCTACACCAGTGACTGCCATCAAAACCTGGTTCGGCCATGTGGGATGTACAGCCAGCACTGCAGCACTGTCAACTGGACTGGAGTTTTGAGATAAGAAGCTACGATTTCCTGGGGCAGAAAAGTGTGCTCATCAAAGCACTGGCTCTGACACAGTAAATGCTTCTCAGTTGTGATATGCAGTTTGGTCTTTCTGCATATCCTGTCTGTGCATTGCAGATGTGTTTTCAGGTCCCCTATATGGCCTAGCTCAGAGTAATTATGTATCTCCTGCCATTCTCTCCGTCACTCCTCCTCAAATCACTCCCTTTTACATGAATGAATAAAATCTGGGTTGAACTTGGTTCCAACAAACCTTCATCCTGGCTAGACTTACAAACTCTTGGACCCCCATAGTTATAAATGTGGCTTGGTGTCATTTTTCTTGCTATGGGTTGCAACATAAGCTGTAGACTGGATTCAACTTCCTACAATTCCAGTAATGTTTCCATGAAATTACAAATATATACATCCCAGACTGAGATGGGGACAGGAAATAGTTCTCTAAGCCTAAACATTCAATTCTTTGCATTCATCTGAAAAAAGCACTATGTAGAGGATGGCACAGGGCACTGCCAGCTGGAAGAGGAGCTGACCTCTCTGGCATCTTCCTGGTGGTTACCAGGTCTCTGAGCATGACAAATTGACTCCAAGAGAAAATAATGCCCACTCCCAAGGATTAAGCTGTTATGGACATTAGTCCCCATGGACTTTATTCTCAAAGCAAAGTTAATCAGCTTTGTAATTTGGATCTTGTGAAGGGGCCTCTTTTGTTCATATTTGTTGCAAGATTTACTTCCTATTTTCCTCTTGTGAGATATTTGGCTTTTATTTAATGGTAATCTTTACAGCATCCGTATCCAAGCTGTCTTCTGCTTTATCTTTACTATACCCAACTTTATTTCAGCTTCCTTTATGATGACACTCCAAACTTTTTAAAAATTACCCACTGAAGATTCCCTTCTTGATTCTCAAGGTAAACCTGGCTATAACCCCCACCAGTAGCCATGCCACCATTCAAAATACAGACTGTTGTGAAAGTTCTCTTGTCAGACCGATTCATCAAAAACCTTTCAACTCAGTTTCTCATAAGTCTCTGCATATGAGTAAAACCTAAATAATTTTTATTCTGTGGCATACCCACAATGGAGTCAATTTTTCTAACTAAAATATTTCAAATGTAGTTCTCTCAGGGTGACTTGCAGTCAATATTCTTCTCTCCTAATTTACGACCATGATTTCCCACCAACTTCGATTCACAGCATCTTAGCCTGCTTTTCTTTCCAGCATCTTAAAACCTTTCCATTCTGCTCTGAGAACTAGTTCCAAAGGCTTCTCAAGCATTTGTTCAGGAAACATCAAAGCAATCATCATAGTTCTTTAATACACAAATCAGCTTTCATTTCTTTCTCACTAGTTTGATACACTAATCAAGCAGTCACATAATAATAGAGGAGTATTGCCTTTTAATTTTGGCTCATAGTTTGTAGAACTTTCAGTCCATAGTCAAGGCCGTATGGCACTTAGGCATATCAGAATACAAACAGCATGTGGTGTGGTATCCGACTACAGTGGAAGGAGGTGGGAGGGAAAAATTCCATTCAAGCACATGGCTCCAGTGAGCCATATCCTCAAACCGGGCTCCCCCCCAAAACCACATTTATCTATGGAGACATCAGTGTAATAACCCACTGATCAGTGCACATGCACATGATCCAGTCATCTCCCCAAAATCTCACATGTGGCAACATGAAGTTTTCATGACATGAACATGATATAAAGCGTAACAAGAAACCCCTACTGGAATACATAATGTATGTGTTGAGATGGGTAAAAATTTAAAAAAAAGAAAAAGAAAAGAAAAAATACAAGAAAGAATGGTTAGCAGGCAAAGAGGGAGTGAACTTTTAATCCCTTAGGAAAACGACAGTCTAAAGATGAAAGATGCTATAATGAGGTGCCCTGAATGTAGGAACAGATAAGAAGCAAAGCTAAATACATGCCAGAACTTTACAGGTCTTGTCACCAAGTTCTTGACCAGAAATGAAAAGAGATTAGATGCCACTGTAAGGACTTTCATCAGTGAATGTATCAAGACACAAATGTAATAAGAATTCTTAAGGAAATAAAAACTTGATCACATGTGTAATGAATTTCAGGTATAAGCCAGTCGGAATGCTTTGTTTAAAAAGCAAAAAGTGCCCTCAATAATGTCAGCTGTTAGAACTCCATCAAATGCAGACAATATCACAACCTAGGACAACGTTAAATTGTTACGACTCCAATGATACCAATTAAGTTGATCACATATGTGGGGTTGACTGCGTGTGAAATACATATTCTTGACTGGTGAACACAGTATTCTTGACTAAAACCTGAGCATACTAAAACCTCTAGTGTGCTGTGATTCAGAAGTAAGACGGTGTGTATTTGTTTTATTGAGACTTTGGTTTTATTTTGTTCACACCATTCCTGTTTTGTCTTGAGCGACTCCATAAAACATTTAATTTTTTCTGTCTCTGGATTCTGCTTTCATTTTTCCTTCCATTGCCTACTTTTATTAAAAAGAATTTTATTTACTTAACAAAGTGTAGTCTAAAAGAAGTGGTCAAAAAGTTGATGTATTAAGTGATTAGTGCTGTAATAGTCCACCTTTGAAATCAAATGTCTTAGTACTTTAAAAACTTCTGTTTTTCCATTTATGTTATAGGCAAAATTGGTATCCACTAGTAATTTTGAAAACTTCTAGGATAACTGTATTTGTATTTTGTTTTTATTTATTCACATTTTAGTGGTACAGTTACATGTAACATTTATATTAGGGGTGGGAATTGATTCATACATACTGTTTTGGGTAATAGTATGTACCCCCAAGTCCTCATACTCTTGATGGGGCTAAGTCTGGCACTTGCTTGTGTTTGGTTTTCTGTACCCGCCCAGGGGTGGAGCCAACACACATTGTAAGGGAAGGTGGGTCTTCCACTTCCACGCATGCGCTCTCCCTCTCTCTCTCTTTTGCCAGTGCACCTTGAGGCTTGCAGCCACCATGAATGGCAGCCCCTTGGAGCCAACTAAGTAAAACTGAAACTCCTGAGAAACTGTAAGAATAAACCTTTCCTTCCCTAATTTTGGGCGTCAGGTATTTTGTCTCGGCAATGAGCAAAAAGTAACCAAGACACATACTATATATATTGATCACCTATTGATCTTATTTCCCCTGCCCCACTCTTTTCTCTCTTTCTTTTCTTTCAAATCTAAAAATCATGTACCTCACAGTTTTCTATGGTTTTATTTAATGGCGCTTAATTTCTTTTTTGTATTTTGGGTTTTTCATAGGGAAATCTATGTGATATTTACACTCATATGTCTCATTTAATTTATTTTGCCAGTGGTTTCAAGTTCTATTCATTTTACCACGTGACTGAATACATCCTTGTTAACACATAAATGCATCCTTTACAATCATTGAAAAACATTTGATATATGGGGAAAGAAAGGATACTGAGGCTGTTTCTAAAATTTAACTTCTGCAAATTGTGCTGCTATCAACATGAGTATGCACATGTCAGGAAATTATGATGTCTTCAACATTGTGCAAGGAATCTATCACATGTAATTGTGGGCCAACTGGAATTGAAATTATTAGATTTTTGAGGAAGCTTCACACTGATTTCCATAGTGTAAAAGATTAACTTCCTACAACACAGAAGGGTAAGTTTCCTCAAGTCCTCACCTCCTTTGTTGTAACTGTGTTGATCATAGTGTTTCTTAACAGCCATGTTATTTACAGAGTGTGTCATTTTATGAGCAGAAAGTATATTTTTCCTTGACATGTACAAAACTTTCTCTAAAATCAACCACATTTTAGCACATAAGGCATAATTAAATAAATTTTAAAAATCTCTGAAATTATGTCAACGTTATTGGATCATAATCTGAACAAACTGCAAATCAACAGCAAGCAAGAACAATGAAAGAAAGAAAGAGCACAAAAGCACGTGAAAACTAAGTAGTGTATTTTTGAATAATCAGTGAGTCACAAAAGAAATCTGGGAAGTAAGTTTCAAAAGGCAGAAAAGAAAGCATATGGTATTCCTGAATCTCTGGGACAAAACAAAAGCAGCTTTGAGAGAAAAATGCATGGCTATGAGCCCCTACAATAGAAAAACAGATATCTCAAATGTCTTAATGATACAAATCAAGGTCTAGGCCTTTTTTCACAATTATTTCTTATTTGACAATTCTTTTTAAAATAAAGTCTATAAACCTACAAGGTAAATATGGCACTTTATAGTTCAAGTAAGAGAATGGTATGTCTCAACATATTTTTGTTTGTTTCTGTTATGTTGCAAAGTCTAGTACTTCTTTGGAAGGTTATTTGAAAATAGGATGACGATGACATAATGAAGATGGTTGTTGGATTGACCTTGAAAGCAAGAAAGCAGAAGAAACTCTTTCCATAGGCATTGAGAAATAGGGTTGCCTTTTGGTGTCAGTCTGTACTTGGGAGCCTCATTGACTAAGAAAGCAGGATGTATATTCAGAAACATAGAAGGCTGCATCATTGCTCCAACATAACTGTCCTGAACAGGAGGAGATATGATGTGGTACTAAGAAGAAACTGTTGTAATGAAGTTGGCAGCTGGATGATTTGGTTGAATTTAGCTGCTATTTGAGAAGATATGAGCTGTAGCTAGTTGATGTAAAATAGCACGTGGATTTACTGCAGTTAGTTTTCATGGTTTAACTGAAGTTGATGATAGTGGAGATAAGTCACTTCTAAGTAGGTGAGTTGTATTAGAAAGTCTCTGGTAGATAGAAATCATCTATTTTAGAGGCAGGTTTCAATTTGGAGAAGTTGAAGATAAGCTTTCTCCACTTGTTTCAG
>RJWM01050155.1:0-10864 GCA_004363535.1 Dasyprocta punctata
CCCCGGCTCCTCCTCGGAGAAGGCCAAGGCGCGACGGGATCTCTGTTTAAACACCCCATAAATCTGCAGTACACTGAAATGGTCAAAGTACAGTAAATTATTCTGAGTCGCCAGGGCAGGGCTATTTTCAACATTTAAGGGGGAATTTTTAATAGCAAAGTTGTTTCAAAAGTGGCCCAGCCGCCGGCTAAGGTTTTTAGAGCAAATGGGAATTCCTGGAGATGGTTTGAAGACGCAGCTCCAAGCAGAAATCAGAGACTATGAACTGTTAGAAATATATTAAGTGTGAAGTTAAATAGTGAATGCAGAGTCTTTTTTTTTTTTTTTTGGTTCTATTTTCTCCTTCTGATGTCAACTATTTTTGCTAGTGGATGAATAGCTACACAAAATAAAGGAAAAAATTATAAATGAACTTTGTGAAAGGCAAAATATTTATCCTCTTACTGTCCTTGGAAACATTTTTCTGTTGATCCTTCAAATGTTAGAAACGTGGTGTTCCATGATAACTAATTCAGTAATATTCAAAGCACATTTGATTTCAAATAGAATTATGCTTGAATAAATCTAATAAGAGAGTAATTTGAGATCGCATTTCATTTACTGCGATGTCTCCTGAAAGACTGTATATCAACCACAAAAGAAGATTCATTGATGTGAAGTTCGGCCTCTATTTAATGCTTTAAAAATAAATGCAAGGTTTTAAAGTATGTTTCTCATCTGTCTTCAACAAATTTTAAAATGAAAAATGCAAATAAATACTAAAGTCATGCCCTTTACTTTTAATGCTTTACTATGTGACTGCTACGCAGATCCTCTATTTGATTTCTGTATCAATTCTTTCCTGTTTACTAGCTGTAACTGAGCCAGTTACTATTTATTCCTGGGCATATCGAAGGGATCTCATGCAGTTAAATCTATGATGTATTCTTGGTTTTCTACATCATTTAAACTGAAGAAAATACTTTTGAGTGTACAATTTTATTATTTGTAGAAATTAGTAATCTGTATGGTACCTTTTCATAACAGGTCTTATCACTTGTAATTACATACTTACTTGAGTAAATTTCCAGTCTATTTCCATGGGGTAGGAGGTCTATTCTGTTATACATACAGTGATTAGAATAGGCCTGGCACATGCTAGGTTCTGAAAAAATATAGATTGAGTTTTTTTAGGTGTTTTTTTGAGGGGGGCTTTTTGAGACATGATTTCACTATGCAGTTCAGGCTGGCCTTGAACTTACTTTGTAGCCTAGATTGGCCTCAAACTCACAGAGATCCTCCTACCTCAGTCTCCTGGATTTCTTCTTCTTCTTCTTTTTAAAAATGGATGAATTGTATTATTTAATGAATATTTCTTAATGATGGATGGTCATTTGGTCTTCAATGATCTCTTTATGATTTTCATCTCACCACCATCCCTACAATATACTGTGATGCCTGGAAGCTGGGACCCACGTCATTACATTTCTTTATCTGCAAACCCCAGGGTCATGCCTGATGTAGTTTAACAACCTACTCAATCTTCGTTGAATGAGTGAATGGATGAATAAATGTGCCTCTTAATAAGCAACAAACTTGGAATAGTTTTATGTGTTGATGAACCTCTTAAAAGGCTCATGCTACTCTTTTCGTAGATTTTTCTAGTATCTTAGCACTAATACTGAGATACTGGAAAAAGAAAAAACACCCCATGAGTCTATAGTAAACTGAAATGGTCAAAGTAGAGTAAATTATTCTGAGTCACCAGGGCGTGACTATTTTCAACATTAATGCTTCACTTGGTCTGGTTTTTATTTGCAATAAGAGCTCTTTATTGTACCTCTGCAGGAGGCATTCTCCACCCAAAAATGCTGCTCACTTGAAACAAATTTTTTATATTAATCAGTCTGAAATTCCTTGTCCTCTTTTCATCTAATTATACTTACCTATAGTTCTTTGTTCTAGAGAAGTGACTTATTTTTTTAACCACCTTACAACTTGAGTAACTGTAGTGACTTTATTTACTTATTTATTTATTTAATTTTTTGTCTTTTGGAGACAGAGTCTCGCTATGCAGTTCAGACTGGCCTTGAGTTCACTTTGCAGCCCAGGCTGATCTCTAACTTGCAATGATCCTCCTGCTTCAGCCTCCTGAATGCTGGGATCACACCTGGCTTGTATTGACTTTCTGTAGTTTGCATGAGAAGATTCTCTGTTAAGCTGAGTACAGATTATTCTCAGTATCTCATCCCTCTGTTGGCCGGCTTGGGACACCCTCTAGTCACCTCCATCATTCTTACACTACAATCCTTTATGATGAATACAGCTATTTAGGTTCAGATTTTATACAGTTGTTTATCAGTGAGCAGGGCCTTACTAAAAAAAAAAACACATAGCACAATTACAAAAAGTCTAGGTCCATTATAATTTTTTTTGACTTTGTAATACATGTTTGATTATTTTTCTTTCTTTTTTATTTTGGTACTGGGAATTGAACTCAGGACCTTGCATTTGCCAGGCAGGTGCTTATGCCACTAAGCTATATCCCCAGCCCCTTTCTGTCTTTTTGAGACAGGGTTTCACTAGGCAGTTCAGGCTAGCCTTCAACTCACTGGCCTTGAACTAGCAGTGATTTTCTTGCCTCAGCCTTCCAAGTGCTGGGATTACAGGTGTGGACTGTTTTTCTTATTTTGTTTTCAACTAAGCCATAGTGTAAAGTACAATTTTTTGGATCTTTGTAGGTCATTGATTGTACATATCAAGGTCTTCACAGTAGACAAATTTGGGCTCGAATTCCACTGGCTTTGTGATCCTGGACACCTTATGGAATCGAGGGAAACCTCAAGGTCTTTGTTAGTAAAATAGAAGGGATACCACCTAACTGTGAAGACTGAGGAATGTGATACCTTACGTAAACTGCCCAGCGTAAAGCCTGTCTTATAGGTGCATTCAACAATTGCTACTTCTTTATGCCCCTCCTGATTTTTTTCATATTTTCTGAAGGTTTTGATATTTTATAATATAAGGTTTGATAATTTAATGCTTGTTAAATCAGCATTAAGTGCTGATTTGCATTTATCAGTAGAATGGTAGTTTATTTTTTAGTGAATTACATTTTCTGTTGGGGAGACATTTCGGAGAATTTCATGACCTTGTCTGTGTCTCTCCCCAAATTTGACTTTTATTATTTATCAACTCATAAAGTTTCTCCTTATTCGGGGGTGAGCTTTAATATGTGTTATTCGATCTTTTTAAAGGAATGTCTTAGAATGCTTATTTTATTATAGCATATCTATTTTCTCTGTCTTTTTCACTTTTAACCCCCTGATTTTTCTTCTTAGCTCAGGGGAAAAAAACTCCTAAGATTAAATTTTCCCAGCTATTACTGCCAAGTCACTGGTTCTATTTCAAGTTTGCTTTTCAAAAACAGTTACTTCATATTGATTCTATGCTGGAATCATTCACAGTTGGTTTCAATATGAAACAAAGACGTCTATGTTGTTTATATGACAAGAAATGGACTCGTGGCTTTGCCAAAAGTAGAGTTTGAAAGACAAAATAATCCAGTAAGTTACTATTTGAAAAGATCTTAGTGACCCTTGGGAAACAGTGACGACAGACACAAAAATGAAAAATGGAAGATGCATCTGAGTTTCTAAATGTGTCACTGTGATAAAGTCTTCTGCATTTAATTAGGATCAAATAATTGATAAAGACACAAGTAAGCAGAGAAATACAGATCCTTCTTCTTTTTTCTTGGGTGGTACTGGGGATTGAACCTGTACTCTAAGCAAGACCTCTGCCCCCGGGCTCCGTACAGATCCCTTTTGTGACAGCATCTATGAAGGTGCTATTTGAGTGGAATGGGGAGGCACAGGTGTCATCATTGGTTGACAACCATGACATCTAAATCAGAAAGTAGAAAAAGGAAAAAAAAAAAAAGGATTTGGATGCTAGAATCTTTTCTTTACAAAGACAGCTGGCTAGTTAGAGTAACAGAGTCAGCAGGCACTACCCTGATAAGCACTTGATTTAGGCTGTAAGAGAAGGGACCAAGTACATTTTCGTTCACTCTCTGATAGAAGGCAATTGACTACACAGCCTTTGGCCCACCAAAGAGGAAGGAAGGGCACGTCGGGTTTTTCAGAGGTTGTTTACTTTGACAGGGTGTGTGTACTGCATTCTTTTCTAGTTGTTTATTTTTCTATAAATTCAGAAACACTATGCAGTATTTCAAAATTGTGTCTTGACATAAAATCAACTTTATTGTAAAGGAACTAATTAGCTACTACCTAGAAAGAGAGTTATTTCTCTTCTGCAAGGCATTCCTCAACATCTGTTTCAAACATGCTCTGCTAAAGTAGGGGAAATTTTTCTATTGAAAAGCTGTCAGAATAATTATCAATATCCCAACCCAATCAATTTCCCATCCACATAGCACTTAACATATCCTTTGGCATTAACAGGAGGAGAGTGAAGAAGGAGAAAGTTTATCAATTAGATTCAATGATTATTTAAGTATCAACACAATAGCATGCCAATAGTAGTTTAATGCTATGATCGAAAGTATGTAAATATTAAGCGAAAGTAAATGTCAATAGAGTGGTAAGGTAATTTTATTATTAACTCTAGTCTCATTACAATCATTCATTTTAACTCATAGTTATCCTTGGTAAATAAATCCGTGTGCCACGAATAAAAAGGACTTCTCTGGTTGAAATAACCAGACATTTATTTGGAAATGGTTACATAGAAAGCACACATTTTAGAATTTCTGCCAGAAATCTTCTTGGAGAAAAGCAGAGGTTTCATGTTAGACATTTTTAAATGGGCAAAGATAACTAACATGAATGCTTTTATCATTTACATCTCTCGACATGTCAGAAAAAGGGTGTCTAGCCAGAGTTTTAGTAATCCCTTAAGATTTTCTACCAGCGATACTGCTAATTCAGTGAGGAGACTGAGTTACAAATGATTATTAGTGCATAATCTTTCATCCAAGGATAAAAGTGAGCAAATCTCACTGATGAAGTAGGACTGGTTCTCAGATGTTGACCAGGAGACTCAATGGCTGAACCAGAACTACCAATGATGGTTTGTAAAGAAATGTAGGTTTCTGATCCATGCCCTGCTGGAGATTCTGAGTCAGTAGATCCTGGTAAGGGCTCTGAAATTGTGTATTTTCTTTTTCTTTCTTTCTTTCTTTCTTTCTTTCTTTCTTTCTTTCTTTCTTTCTTTCTTTCTTTCTTTCTTTCTTAACCAGGAATCAAACTCAAAACCTCACACCTACCAGGCAGGCACCTAGACCACTGAACTAAATCCACGGCCCTATTTTTTTTGAGACAGGGTCTCACTATGCAGTTCAGGCTGGCCTTGAACTCACTTTGTAGCCCAGGCTGGTCTTGAACTCACAACGATCCTCCTGCCTCAGCCTCCTGAGTGCTGGGATTCAAAGTGTGCCCCACCATGCCTGGCGAGATTGTGTATTTTCAGTAAATGCTACCATGTGATTCCAATACACATTTCGGTTTGGGAACCAATGACCAGAGAGAGCAGTGCTTGAGATCAGAGAAATAGGCTGTGAAGGTTGACTTTGTCCTGAAAAGAGAAACAATTCCACTGTTTGGCTTACAGTCTCATTTCCCAACAAAAATGATGTGGTAGCTTGAAATTGGCCATGGTGTAAATATTGAAGCCATAGAAATCAGTAAATGCTACAAATTAGGACACCCCACCACCACCTCTGGCCAAAAGCCAGCACACCACTCTGCGGTAGGACTAGTCTTGCATTTGTAACATAACCGTGGCAGAAAAATCCATTTTGGTTATAGGATTCCGAAGCTGCATAAATGACTAGAGGTTTCAAATGAGTTGCTTTAAAAGAGCCCACGCTCTTCAGAAGAGAAAGGCACGATTGCGCCAAGTACCCCAGCACTAGTGAGAACTGTGTTTCCCTTTTTCCTCTGTCCCTCCGCAGTCAGCCAGCTTGAACCTCTGTTTCTGTTCTCAGCCCCAGAGTCAGCTGGAGAGATTCACATTTTCCCTTGTGTTTACAGACCTTAAATGCACTGTCTTTTAAAACATTTTTTTCCCTGAACTGTGGAAATAAATTCAGACTCAACGATCTCTGCTTGTCTTAAAGAAAAGAAAAGAAAACAAAAAACAAACACCATCTCTAGAATCCTCAGAAGTGATTTCTTGGCATGGAAAAGTGTAGCTGATTATTTGGGTCAATTTCGGTTAAGGCTGAAATAAAGAGGAAGTGAGAACAGAGATGATTTAATTGCTCATGGGAATAAATTTGTGGGCCAGGCGATTTGGTTCAGGTCCCTGTTTATTCAGGTTTGATGAATTTATGACCATGAACTCAAAGCACACATAAGGACCATAGAATTCAGAATAGGGCTTATCAGGAGAGCAAGAAGAAAAACAAAAAAACCCCAAAAAACCCAAAAAACAGTTTAGAACATTAATTAGGGTCAACAAGCCCTGGGCTTATTTGGAAGCTGGGTACCTAAGTGCGAACAGAGCCATGAGTTACCCTTGCTCATTGATAAAGAGATTCCAAACGAAGGCATCTACAGCCAGCCACTCCTCCTGTCTGCTACTCGCCCATCTTCACAGTGCTTTTTCATTTGTTGGTCTGTTTTTTGAGACAGGATCTCGCTGTGTCATCCAGGCTGGCCTTAAACCCCTACATGCTGGAATTACAGGTCACCATGCCCGGCCCTACTTATTCTTACCCCAACTGAACCTTTCTTGGTTGACAGAATATGCTATCTTCTTTCTTCCTTCTGTTCCTTTTTTGCACTGATGGGAGTGTCCCTTCAGAACACTCAACTTTTATTAATCTCTCTTCTGGTGTGCTTCCCTTGATATTTATAACACAGTACTAAGGGTATGTGTGTGTGTGATTCAATGCCTATATACGCATATATGTATATAGACACTCTAGACATAAAAAAAAACCTGTCTCTCTTATAGTGCTAACTTCTACGGACAAGGACTCCTTGGTGCTCAATAAGAATTTACTTAGTGAAAGAGAAAACTTTAAAAGTATCCTAATTGCTCAAGTCCATTGATGTGGAAAAATGTTCAGATATTTTCATGGGCTGAAAAAGTAGTAAAAAGTTATATGTCCTGTTAGGTTTAACTATATTCTCACGTTTTGTTCGTTTTTCATAGAACTGATAGTTTGTGAACCCAAACCTATAAAACCTCTCCTGTGAAAATCCCTGGATTAGCTGTATAAGTTAATAATGACTGCTAACAAGGAGTCATTTTATTTTCTTTTATAAACTCCTCTTCTGTATCCTTTTTATAAAACTCTGAAGTCATAAGTAACCTAGGATTTAAAAAACTTAATGCTGGTAACTCTTTTACATTTAATAAGAATATGAACCATAGCTTCAACATAGAACAGTAATGAAAACTAAAATAAAACTAAACCAACACAAACAAAAGATATTTATTTTGGCTCCAAGTCTGTCTGCTGGTAAACCTTGTCTTTCTTCTCTTTTTCTTTTCAATATGTCAGACTTAGTCATTAAAAAATGCTTTATCTGTTTTAATTTTTTGAGGATTTACCTGTCTTAGGATTTTACAGAACCAGTTTAAAAATAATTAGTAAAACAAAAGGCAGTGAATAATATGCAATGCTTTCAAATTAATCTGAACTATACATCATTAAAATATGCTGTAAGTATATAACGCTTCTCTAATTAAATTATTACAGTGGCTCCCAGTGCCATAGGAAATAAACACCAGCATCTTTTAGGGTAGCAGTCAAGGCCCTTTTGAATCTAGCCCTGATCAGTCTTCCAAAGCTTTCTTTCATTTTTCCCTTTGGTCTCCTGTTCTCTAATGCAAATGACTCTCTGTTTGCTATCCTAGCACTAAGTAGAAGCTCCAATGCTAGCAAAATGTTAGAAATTGCTCTAACCACTATAAAATTAGGGGCATCCTTTAAAAAAAGTGTTTTTCAAGCTTCACTGTTTGTGAGAATCACAATGAAGGACGTTAAGGCCTGTTAGACCTCAGGTCGCTGAGCCCCCACCGATGAAATTAGTTCGTCTTCGTTGGGGGCCCAAAGATGTGCATTTCCAACACATTTTCTGGCTGAAGATGACGGCACTGGTCCAGCACCGGCTTCTGAAGTTTGTTAACGTCAACTGAAGTTGAGAGCTAGAAGTGCAAGTTCAGTGTGAATCGATGGCCTTTGTGCCATACGGGAGCAGTCCTTTAAAAACCAAGTCACACAGCACCACTGCTCAGCTCAGACATCTCACACTGGCGCAGCGCGCTCCAGGGGAATGCTGAGGTGTGCGTGGTGGCCCACAGGGACACACCAGTCCCCCCACTCCGGCTCCCTTCGCTAATCTCACTTCCTGCTGCTCCCCGACTCCCACACTGAGCCACGTTGACCTCGTGTTTTCCCCTAGGACTGTTCTGTCACCTTCCTGTCTTAGGGGATGGCTTTAGACATTTCCCTGCAGTGCTCGTCCCCCAGTCACATGATTTGCTCAGTGTCACCTTCCCAGGGCTGCGGCCCACGCTGTCATCCTGTTGGGCACCGCACCTTGCCGCTCCTCCTCCTGCCTCAGTCACTGGCACGTTCGTCCCTCTTTCCTTGTTTTATTTGTTCTACTTTGGTGATGCCAGCACTTATCAGCTCTCACGCACTGATTCCTTATCAATTAATTTTATTATCTATCTCCCCTGCTAAACTAATCTCTCCTTTTTTACTTGTCTTTTTTTTTTTTTTTTTGGTACCAGGGATCAAAGTCATGACCTTGTGCTTACCAAGTAAGCACTTGAACCACTGAGCTAAACCTCCAGCCCATTTTTTTTTTGTCTTTTAGAGACAGAGTTTCACTATGCAGTTCAGCTGGCCTTGAACTCACTGTGTAGCCCAGGCTGGCTTCCAACTCGCAGCAATCCTCCTGGCTCTGCCTCCCGAGTGCTGGGATTACAGGCGTGTGGCGTCATGCCCTGCTAGAATATACACTTGTTAAAGGCAATGATCTTTGTTTTGTTCACTGAAGCATTCAAAGTCTGGGCCTATCATAGGCACCCAATATAAAGTCACTGATGAATGAATGAATGAATGAATGAACAAAAGAGCGCATACATTAGGTGCCCTGTGCAGCACACTGTTTCATGCAAATGTTACGACTCTTCTTGAAATGGCACCTATTGTCCTGCAAGATTGTTAACTTCTCTAGGCTATTCAACGACAAGTTCTTTCCTTTTCCTGTTTTATCAGGGCGGTGACGCATACCTTCTGAGTTTTCGATATTTATGCCTGAGGTCAGAGGCTATGGATTGCAGATAGACATACCTATCTATTAGAACATACCCTGTACACAACAGTGTTAGGACTAAATCTGTTCCAGTTCCAAGCTATTTTCTTAAGTGATTCCTTTAGTCACCTCATGCAGATAAAGATCCTTTATTTTAGTCCACAAGGCACTGTGGTTTTTAAAGAAGTAATTATCTTTGACATATGGCATTTTTAATCAATAAATAATACAAACACTATAGTATTTCAGTTTTGAGCTATAGGATAACTATTGCTATAATACTAGTTTTCATTTCTTGAGGGCTTATACCCTCAAGACAGACAATATACCAAACATTTGATCTTATATGCATGCATATCTTAGTTCTCATTGTAATGTTACAGGGAGAAATTTTACACATGGAGAATTCAGAGTTTGAAGAAAGAGCTTTAAGTGGCATAGGGTTCCATAGTTGCCGAGCGGTAGCGAGGACATCTAATCTATATGTATTTGAAACCTGTTAAAATGAAAGTCTGGAGGGCCGGGGATTTAGCTCAGCAGCTCAAGCACTTGCCTGGTAAGTACGAGGTCATGAGTTCAAGCCCTGGTACCAAAAGCAAACAAACAAAAAACCCTAGAAAACCAAAACAAAAAACAAAAGCTGGGGAGTTGGAGTAAAATAGAATTCTTGAAGAAATATTCTGATACAAATCCAAATTTGGAGCCTGCTGTTGAAAGCGAGCCATGTTATAATCCCCCTTCTGCTATTTGAGAGACCAAGCTGGTCACAAATGATCCCATCCCAAGGCCATGTGGAGAGTTCACATCTTCTCCCTGGAGTTAAAAATGCGCCTTTTAAAGAACAATTTGGTTTGTTTTCTTTTTTCTTTTTTTAAAAAAATCTCAAGGTTTTACATGCTCATTTCCCATTGTATCGCTCCCTTCCTGTCACCGCTTTTTGAGCAGGAACAAGGAGTCCTTGGTGGGGAAAGGAAGGGCATGGTCATCAATCTCCATGGACAGCACTGAGCCGGCTCGGTTGTCTAAGGGCTTCCGAGCTGACAGACGAGGAAATACTGAGGTAGCTGGATGTGCTGGTCATCACTTTTGACTTAGGCTTGGCATGTGCTTTCATGCTCACGTGTTGCAAGGAATGTCACACGAATTAGGCAGGTCTTTCAAAATTCTGTTCTTTTTTTTCAAATAAACTATGCCAACACACACACACACACACACACATTTTGTTTTTCTTTCTTTCTCTTTTTATCTTTTTTCTTTCTTTCTTCTCTCTCTCTCTCTCTTTCTCTCTCTCTCTCTCTCTCTCCTCCCTCCCTCTCTCTCTCTCTCTCTTTATACCAGGATTGAACGAAGGGCCTTCACACTGAGCTACATCCCCAGCCTGTGTTTTATCTGTTGTTCTGACACAGGGTCTTGCCAAGTGGCTAAGTTGCCCACACTGGGCTTGAACTTGCGCCCCTCCTGCCTCACAGCCTCCCCAAGCTGACCCACATATTTAATCTTAACATGATCTTCAAGGTCTCTCCCTATTCACCATCCCTGTTTCTTTTATTAGTCATCTTGTGTTCCAATTAGTTACTACAAGA
>RJWM01050156.1:0-10853 GCA_004363535.1 Dasyprocta punctata
TCATCATTTTTATTATTACATGGAGGTGATACAGTCCTGGGCAGAGATAGTGGCAGTATGGAGAAAGGTCAGGAGATGGGTACTGTTGGAGAGTTATTATAGAATTTAGCAGTTGATTAGAATTGAGGAACAGAGGAGGAAGGATTCAGGCAATGAAGCCTGTGTCACTGGCAGATAGAAACAGAAAAGTTATAAGGAGCAGGTTTGAGGAAAGGAGATAGATTTGAGTTTGGGTACAGGGAATTTCAATTCTGAATAGCTGGGTTAGAGATATCCAGCAGACAGTTTGTACATTCATTACTGGAGCTTTGGAGAAGTGTCAAAATTGGTGATATACATTTGGAATTTAAACTCAAGGAGATTATAGCTGAACTGAGAGGCCAGGTAGGAAAGAATAAGGAAGAAGATGGACAGATAAAAAAAACTATGCAAAAGATGGAAGCAGAAAAAGATTGGATCCTCAAGTTGAGAAATTCAGAAACAAGCACAACAGAGTTGTCTAGATCATTGTGGTCTAAATTTTTTTTTTGATTGCGCACTCTGTTATCCCAGTGAGCAGCTTCTATGTGGAAATAATATTCTTTACTCCTTGTTCATTTTTATTAGTTAAAACTAGAAAAAATATATGTCTTCTTATCTAGGTATGCACAAGATAAAGGTGTTATTGTTAGCCCACATCATCTTCAGAACAGTTGGAGTACTATGCATAATACATAGTCTTGAGTGAGGGTATCAGTATCAACTTACGGGCTAAATATGCAAGAAGTTAATGTTCATGTTTTTTCTCTGTGGTTTGACATGTAAAAGATTAGAAACGCTGCCCTAGAGTGTGGTGGCTTTCACTTGCTGTGAAGACATACAGATATTTCCTTGAGATCTTACTCAGTAGTTCTTCTGTACCTCTATCCCAGTTCAAACCCTAGATTTCTGAGTTATGTTGGACTTAGTCTTACTCATGTTAGCTTTGTAAAGTCTTAAATGGCAGTATCCTTTGTGAAGCCAACCAAAAATACATGTATAGGAATTTAGCAGTGTTTGCTTAACAAGTAATTTATAGCTACATGATCATGATAATGCCAACGAACAGCACACACAATTAGTTACTAGGAGTGTGACCAGCCTCATTTATAGGATTTAGCAGAACTTTTCACTCTAAGGCACCTATATTTAGTTTCTAGGCTAAGTGTATTATCCTCAATCTAAAATAAAGGCAGTAAGAAACTTCTCATTAGAGAAATAGTGGTAAATTTCAGCCATTTCACTTGGTTATTTATATCCTGAACCCCATGATTATTTTTTTCCTGGTAATTGATTGGCCAAATGCCCATACAGCTATCCTTGAAGACAGTTAAACTAAGTAACAATATATGAAGCATGGTACTTTATAGTTAATGAAGTGATTTGTACTCATTCTCTTACTTGGTCCCTATTTAGTATGGGTAGGATGGAAGATGATCATCCCCACTTGGTAGATGAGAGTCAGGCAAGGCCTGTAACTAAGGATGCAAGCCCTATTCTACATTAGAAAAAAAATCCATAAAGCTTTGTATGTTTTATGAGACTAATTTACGTTCCCTTTTTCTGTGCTTGCTGCTCCACCAAAAGGCATACTTTAAAAAAAAAAAGAATTTCCCCAGAATGCTCAGAGTTTTGTCCAAAAAAGGTGACTACATATGGAGTGTGGTGGAGCACACCAGCAATGCTGCCACTCGAGGAGACAGGAAGATCACAAGTTCAGTTTAGATAGCTTAGGCAGTTCAACAAGACCTTGTCTCAGAATTAAAAATTTAAAAAAGGACCAGGGAAGTATCTCAGTGCAAAACGCTCTGGGTTTAATATCCCCTGCCCCCAAGTTACTATAGCCATTTTCAGAACAAAGCATTCTATAAATAGATATCGAACATTACCAATGTTTTGAAAATTGCATTTTGTGAATCATAAATTCAGTAAGGTCAAATAGTAGTTAAACATCTTTTCCAGAATAGGTACATAGATATGTGTTAGGAGTTCCATGATGTTTCTTAGCTATGTGTGTGTATACTTTGCAGTATATATTGGACAGCTCCCAGATTTGGGTTTCTGACTTGAACCACAGAGATTAGTATTTTTAGATGAGTTGTGGTATTCTTAATCAGTTGCTTTAAAATTTCCTAGCTGTGATTTATAATTCTTGTTTTACTCCTAGTGAGAGGGTTGAAACAAAGAAATTCTGGTATCTTGGAGTGATGACTGAGAAATTAAAATAACATTGTCACCATGTTCATGATATAGCAGTAGCTATAATTTTGAAACACTACGTAGAATTTAGCCAGATGATTCCTCCTATAAGTGTGCAGCTATGGAAACATCTCCAGCAAGGGGATTGGTCCAAGACTGATCTGAACTATAGTGAAAGTTCACCAGGACCCTGGAAAGTGAACTGACCCTACATAGCCTTTCATCTCCTTTATTGGTTGGGAACTCTGTGATACAGTCCCACTACTTGGAGGAAACAGAAACTTAACAAGCTTGGAAATCGAAACTTTCTAGCTTGAAATGTGTAAGAATCTGGCATCTTGGAATATCTTTTTTTTTAAGGAAAATGATCAAGAAAATTAAAGCTTGGTAGATTTTTAGGTTCTTGAGTTTTTAGTCTTTTATTGAGTTAGCAGTTCTAAAGTAGGAGGGGAACATTAAGTAAAAGAACACAGAACTGAGAATCAGGGAACATGGGTTCTAATTCAAGCTCAGGCATATACTTGTCCTATGGCTTTCAGTTTACCTACATGAAGTATCTGTCAGATGAAATTTGTACCTATGGTGTCTTATGTGTTTGTGAGGGGGAAAAAAAAATGAGACAAGGTACTTTAAAACATGTAAAGTATGTGCAGTTGTCAAGTATGTTAAGGATTAGGATAACCATCTGAGTTGCTTTGTACTCTTGAAGTGGTGTTGACATTTTCAGCTGCTGACAGCTGTCTACATGGAAGTGGAAGATTTAGGGTTTGGTTGGCTTAGAGGATTTGTTCTTTTCTGTCTCGGTTTTTCTCTCAAATCTCACCCCCCTTCACCAAGCATTTAAATCAACGATAAAAGACACTAAGCAGAGGGTAAAATTCACAGTGCGTCTGTGAGTCAGCAGAATCCATACAACCAAATCAATACATCTAACCTCATATTGATGTTCTTACAACACCCTCAAGTTTTTAATTGAGAATTCTTTGCCTTCCCACAGTTTTTAGACTGATTATCCAGCAAATCTTCTATTTTCCAATGGAGCCTGCGATTAAATAATTGCCTACGTTTATGCTTCATTTTCTAAAGTAGAACAGGTTTCTCTCCATCCCCTTTGACTCTTCCATTGAATTACTGCAGAGATTGTTGTACAGCACAAGCCCTGAAGGAATGGCCCTGTATAAAAATTTCAAAGAAAAGCCTGGAAGGGGACTAGTGATACTTGAATTTTTTTTTGGCTTTTTTTATTTTAAAGATAGTAAAATCCAGTAAAACATAACAGAACAAAGTCAATCAAAACAAAGCAGTTGAACTGGTACAGAACTTCAAAGAAAGATACTATGAAAACAATAGCTACTATAGTATATCTTGTTATCTTCAGAATAGTTGACCACTCCAACAGGTATAGTAAAATTAAACCAAAAACAAAACACGATAAAACCAATAACAACAATATAAAATAAAGCAAAAAAAAATTAATCAGAATAAAGCAAAACAATGAGAACAATATTGGGTCTCAAAGACAAGACAGAAGAGAATCTCCCATATTTGCTACACTGCCTGCTGTCATCTTCCAAAACGATGCTCAGGCTACTGGCCCCAGGCCTGCAAAATCAACAAAACAATACTAGCATTTAGTTGTTTTATATACCTTAGTTGCTATCAATTAGCCAGACCTCCGAACCAGCAGGCTGCTTATGGGGTGAGGGGGGGTTGTCCTTGATTCTTAGCCCGTAGGCGTACAGGAGGCGCATGTTTCTCTTCCTGGAGCCCACACTGGTCACTCAGTCCTTGAAAGGCAGACTAGTTGTCTTCTGGTTGGAGCCACTCTGACCCAGCAGGGCGGGATCTCGAGAGGCCCATCTCTTTCTCTTCCTGGAGTCCGTACCAGTCGTGCAGTCCTCCAGAAGGCAGACTAGTTGTCTGATACTTGAATTCTTAAAGTAGTTGTTGAGCTATTTGTGTTTGATCATTGAATACATGTGTGTTGAATCCTCACCATGTTCAAGGCATATTTGCCTTAAGGGTGTGCCAGAAACAAGGACAATTGCAAGGACTGGGGAGAAAATAGGAGTGTGGAAATTTTAGGCTTGAAAAATAATATACAGTATTAATAATAATATGCCACACAAACTAGTCTGAAAATGCTACTAATAGAAATAGGTGTGATTGTGTGCCAGGAATGATTTCTTGCGGCAAAAAAATGTTTAGTTACTAGTTAGTAAATATATGTATATATTTAACTTTCTTACAGTTTTTACCATAAAGGCAAGCTTTTTACTAATGGTATCCCCTTAAGCCCTGTAAACACTGGTTGTAATCCATGAGATAGTCTCAAAAATTCTTGCTTTCCAGAATATGTTTTCTTTGATGAAACCAGGCAGAGCTCTCTTTAGAGAAGAGAATCTTTTTTTGGGTGGCAGGGCCAGGTAGGACCAGGTAGGATAGGGAGCTGCCCTAGACTCCCAAGTTTCAGTTCCTTTCACAAGACAAAACAGCCATGTATTGTTAGCTTACAGAAGTCGTGTCAAAAGAGGCATGTTCTAAGACTTTAAATGTTTTTAGATGAGTCTGCAGGGAAAACCTGTGTATCTATTGATTGTTAACATTCCCAGGGATTTAGATTTGTATCATTCTTAGTCATTTTCAGTTTTAGTTTTTAGCTTATTTGAAACTAGAACATTTGTTGTAAATTTAGTAGCTGACAGGGCTTTTAAAATTATTTTATACGCCTTTAATCCCAGCACTTGGGAGGCTGAGGTAGGAGGAGCGTTGTGAATTCAAGGCCGGCTTGGGCTACAATGTGTGTGCAAGGCAACCCTGTCTCAAAAAAACTAGGGCTGGGAGTTTGGCTCAGTGGCTGAAGCACCTGCCTGGCAGGCGCGAGGTTGTGAGTTCGATCCCTGGTGCCACACACACACACACACACAAAATAAATAAATAAGTAAAATTATTTTATATTCATGAAAGAGACGGAATGACCTTTAAACGTGTATTTCCATTTATCTGAAAATTTGTTTTTGTTTTTGGGGAGGGAGTGGAACAGGGTTCGAGACAGGGTCTCAGTGTAGTTCAGACTGGCCTTGAACTCGTGCGATCCTCCTGCCTTAGCCTTCCAAGTGCTGAGATTATAAGTGTGTGCCACCACACCTTGCTAAAAGGGCTTTTAAAGGATACAGTAAAAACTAAGTAATCTAAATGAGAGAAAGAAGCTCACTAGATAGATCATTTATTACAATACCTAGAAGAAACTGGTCCTTTGACTTAGTCCTGCACTGGGACTGTTCATGTCCAGGAAAGGTGTCTTGTCCATCTCTGAACAGTGATGTAATACCATCTGGCATTTGTATGAAGTACAGTGTTTTGTTGTTGTTCTTGTTTGTTTGTTTTTTGTGTGGTGTTTTTGAGGCCTTCTAACATGTATTTTCCTATGTTGCCACTAGTGACTAGTGACCCTCAGAAGTTCACTGATTTGTCCAAAATCATAAACATGTAGCAAATTAGTTAGCCAGAGTACAAAATCCCAGGTCCAATACTGTAGCGTCTTTATTTTACCTCGTACTTTACTGCCCCCCACTGTTCACAACTGATTATTGATAGGTGTTGCTGTGCCTAGAGACATTGAAGGGAAAGGATAATTGAAGAGTGACAGAGCATGGAAAGAGAGACAGTGGAGAAATGAGAGGAAGATGCTTATATTAAAGGAGATAGTGCCATTAGTGTCCTCTTTGCTTGCCACAGAGATGTTGGGAGCAAGTGAATAAAAATAACATTAAGAGCTAAAGATTTGAGTCAGTGATTCAAGCTGAGACTGCTCATCCTTTGGAACAGTTTGAATAATGCACATACCTAAAACAGTGCAGGAAGTGAGAATGAACAAGCTGTACTAAATACAAAACAGAATTTTAGAGGTTTTATATTGCTGACTCGACTTTTTATTGTATTATGACCCTAAGCAAGTAAATTAAGGTACCTGGCCCTCAACCTTATTTGTAAGTTCAAGTGACATTGATAAATTTATCACTGAGCTAAGTGAAGACCAATTGAAGGTAATTTATGTGACAAATAGTTTATAAATTTTAGAGTTCTTTTAAGTTTCATCTTTGAAATGTTCTTCAGAATCACACTTCTCTTTTCTCCAGGACACCCAAACACAGGATCCTACCAGAAACTGGGCAAGAAGTTATTTGTAAATCTCAAATGGATCTTATGAAGCAAAATGGCTTTTTGTTTTAGGAAACAATTTAGCTTAGGCCACAGGTCCTTATTTTTATCTCTAGCTCGTATCAGAATTACCTTTCAGTCTTAGAGCCTGAAAAACCAGTTACTCTCCATTTTTCCTGCAAAAATGTATCACTGTCCTTAGGTTGGAAGGTCAATGAGGTTAAGGTTTACCTATTTTTGTGAGACGAAACCAGGTGAGGGAGGCCAAGGCGCCCCAGAATATGGTGGTTTTGTGGTCTGGGCATGCTTTTCAACCTCTGGTGCTGTTTCCCCATCAGTAAATACAGGTTCTAAATATTATGTGACCCTTTTTCTTTGAAGGCCTAGATCAGGCTTTACAGTTTATATAGTTTATTTTGTAACATTATAAACTGAGGGTTGCTGCTGTCTTTGAGGAAACTTTATTTACAAAACATTCCATGAGCCATGCTTACACTGTGGTGTGTAGTTTTGGGACTCATGCTTTAGAAAACCTCACTGAATATTTGGTCTTTCTACTCTATTTTACAGACTATTGACAGTGTTATATTGCTGTCATATATGCAGAGATGGTTCAGGTTTGAGCATTCATGAAGGCATGAAAAAGTGTGCGATACATGATATACATTCTCCCTTCCCCTTTTCTTTTCCCTTCCCTGGGAGATTGAACCCAGGCCATTGTGCATGCTCAGCAAGCACTCTACCACTGAGCTTCATCTCCAGTTCTTATTTTATTTTTGAGACAGAGCCTTGTTGAGTTGCCTAGTCTTGAACTTGGCACCCTCCTGCTTTAGCCTCCTAAGGAGCTGGGATTACAGGTGTTCACCACCACATTCAGCTTCAGACATACCATTTTCTATTCCACAGAAGTGAGTTTTAAAATGTTCAATTTGTGTCTTTGTATTACTTTTGTTGTTTATAGCAGTTGCAGTGCCTTAATTTTTTTTTCTCATGGTGTCACATCTGTATAGTATTAGCTTTCACTTTTTTCATTGTATCACAATTGTATTATCTGGCCCTTTTCAAAGATTATAATGTAGTAGAAAACAAGCAGAAACATTTGAAGAAGTGGCTTTGTTGCCAGGTGAAAATATGTCCTGTGGGCAGATCTTTAAGCAGAACAATGTACAGTCAGTTAGTCCCAACTCGTAGTCTTTTGGAAGTATAGTTATCCAGTAGGCACTTTGAAAAGCAGCTTAGTCTCGTGAACCTAGAGACAGTTAAGCCCACACACTGAACTTGGCTTTAATCAGTGTTAGGGAAAGTTAACTACAGTATTCATTCTTACAGTGGGGACTATGTAATAGTCTGCCAGTAAGTATGACTAGTGAATACCCACCTATGTGAGGGTTTAGCTAGAGTTTAAGAAAGTAATCTAGACTTAATGCTTTCATAAGTAGACGCCTTAAATGAATTTAATGAAAGACTGTTGAACCCTCTTCTCTCTCTGGTCATTCACTGCTTTCCCTTATATACATTCACAGATTGCATCCTCAAACAGTAGGTGTGTAGGACTTTCCTACTAGACCACCAGAGAGCCCTCTGACATGTGTTCAGGATACATTGTTTCTGCAGTGATTTAGTGGAATGATTGGCCCAAGACCACCAGCTTATTAACAGTAGCTAGCAGGTAAATAAATATAGGTCTTTTAATCTCTAGAGCAGTGTTACTTTATTTCTTTTGAATTGTCTGAAATTGGTTTTATTATGGAGAACTCAAGCCTTAAAATGCCTTCTAGCCATTGTAATTGATGATGACATATATCCTAAGATCTTGCCCATAAGCATGAAAACCAAATTGTTTTTAGAATTCTTTCAGTAGTTTCAGTCCTCAAATATAGCTTTGATTTTTCTTTGCGATTTGTGAGAATATCTAAAACAACAAGCATAAATTAACTGAAATTTTGCCCTTTTTCTTTTTCATCTATTTATTCATATTAACATTCTTCCGTTCTCCTTATCTCTCATTCATCGTTTAAACTGTAACATCCAATGATTTTAGTTGATTTAAATGAAGAAACCTGAAACTAGTAACTTCATTGACTACCTGAGCAGTAGTAGCATGCGAAAGACTCGTGACAGTGACAGGAAGAGATGATCAAAGTGGAAGTCAAAAAAGGGAGTGAAGAAGATAGGTACTTTAAACATGGAGAAATACTGCGTTGATGTATGTTGAGTTGGAGACACACAGGAACAGCTGGTGACACACACAGCTGGAAAGGCCTAAACACTTGCAACTTTGCCGGATGGATTGGGAAAGAGTAAGAGGGACTGGTGACACCCAGCATTTAGAATTGCTTCTCAGTGAGTACTGGGCTGAGATTAGTTTGTTTGCATTTAACAGCGAGAACATGATTTTTAGGTAAAATTTGAGAACCCAGATGGATCAGCTCTCATACTTAGTAGAAAGCTATGTTGGTCTAGAATTGAACTTTATTTTAAAGAACAGTCTGTGTAATTTTTCCTTCAACAGGTGTGGTGATAGGGTTTTTGATATTATCTCCCAAAAACATTTTCAGTATTTGGTTGGTTACTTCAAACAGCTGTTTTGTAGGTTTAGGCATATCAATAGAAGCCTTTGGCATAGAGAATGAAATACTTGAATAGAAAACTAAAACCTAAAGGTACAGAGAGTTTTGAAAACCAGGTTAAATGTTGCAGTAAATCCTTAAATTTCTTTGTATTTTATGAGGTTGATAATTTTTGATACATCTTGTTTCATGCACAGATACATCACAAAGAATAGATTTGGTGAGCATGGTGCCTTGTCAGAAGAATTTTAAAACAGAAGCACTCTGATTTTGGGTTTTAAAATTGCCTAGGTCTCTTTTTCTTTCTTGCTTCAAGAATAAAAAATAGTAGCTGATTAGAATGTATTAAGAGTGATAGCTAGGTTGCCTACTCTCAAGTTGTCTGATTGAAATATTTTACTTTGTCCATGATTTTCTTTTTTTCTTGCTGATGAATGGTCAGACAGAGAAATTTGCTCCCTTCCTCCTACTGCTTAAACCCATTGTCATTAATGTTTCAACTTTGCTCATCTATCCTGGTTACCTTTTTGAAGAGGTCCTGACTTTCAGAAGTTACCAACGTTTCCTGCCTTTTAGTTTGCCTTGCAATTTCCAGGACCTCTGTGTGTGCATGAGTGCGTGTGTGTAATGGGTTGTCTTTCCTTCTGTCATCTCTTTTATCGAGTTCACTTCAGTAAGTCACCTTCAGGCAGATTTCTGATTGCTTACCTCCTTGCTTTAAAGGTTCAGAGAGAGTCTCTTTATTCCAAGTGTCCTACAATAGCTTGTGTAATGGTTTCTTTTGATTGTTCAGCCGGTTCCAGCAAGTGTTTTTCAGGGTCATGCTTTCTAAGCTGCCCTTTTTCTCAGACATCATACCCACTGACTTGTCCTCACTTGGGAGTAGTTATCAGACTCTACGCTAGATTCTGTGAGGTATCCAGAGATTATTCATACTCAGATCCTACCCTTAAGGAGTTTGTAGAACAGGAGAGGAAATAAATAAAATGAATACCTAATTAATGATCACACTAGGAAATGTGTGAGGGCAGAAGGAGTGCTGCAGATGTAGGACTCTGATGGGTCAAGAGGAGGGACAATTTCCAGATTAGGCTATTTAGAGACAACTTCAGAGAGATTACAGTTGACTATCAAAGAAACAACTTTTTCATGATGGACTTTGATTCTTCCCTTTCTAGCTTTGGAAAGCAAACTTTTTAAAAACAGATAAACTAACTTTTTAAAAACAAATTAAAACCAGGTACAGTATATTAATAGGTACTGAGAGTTGAGATTACTTGCAGCAGTAATCATTAAATAGTTCAGCTCATCCTTGAATCTTTATTAAACAATTGAACAGGCAGTCTCAGCTATTTATAAAGTAATTAATGAATGTGAATAGTAAATTGAGTATTAATAATGAATTAAATCTGGGAAATTCTATATTGCATTTTTCATAAGAATGATCCAAGATACTGTGTGGTCTTGAAATAGTTTTGTCTTTGTCAACCGTATATAAACAGCTCTACCCAGTGATAGAGATACTGACTTAAGATGAAATGAAGAGCCCTAGAATAAATCTCTTCTAACATTTAAGTGCATGCTTTCTCTTATCACCCAGATAAAACTGGTATGTTATTATAAATGGGCTACTTCGGTGCAGTATCAGTTCAGAGGCCTTTAATGTCATAGTCAACAACATAAGGGGTAATGGTTAAAGTTGCTTCGTATTTTTTAACTTGTTGGGGTGTTAGGCCAGCAAAATTAGTTTGTGCTTACATTTAGGCTTTATTACTTTAATGTTAAATCATGACTTGGTGAGAACACTAATTTATTTTTCACAAAATGTATTACTTGAGATTTCATCTTAGTTTAAAGTTCCATGCAAAGAATGGATCTGCTGGAGAGAAAGCCTTTTGAATAAAA
>RJWM01050157.1:0-10832 GCA_004363535.1 Dasyprocta punctata
GAAGAGTCAGAAGTTGCATGGTGCCAGGTATGGTGAATTAGATAGATGAGGGCACACAGTAATGATTCATTTGACAGAAATTCCCGTAAACATTTTTAATTGATTCAGGACATCAAGGTAGTCATGAAAGAAGACTTCTAGAACTGCTTCAGAAAGTGGCAAGAAGGATGGAATAAATGTGTTCGAAGTGAGGGGGAGGATTTTGAGGGGCATTAATATCATGTGTCTTTCACTGAAATTTTTTTTTCACTGAAATTTTTTATTCTTAACGTAAACATTCACTATATTTGTTGATCACCTCAAACGTGGAAGTAATCAGTAATTTCATGCTACACTTTACATCAGATATAGATCAGTAAGTTATAAATGCATTGATCTCTATTCTGGTCCCCATTCCACTTGCCCCCATGCAAAGGGTGCTTACAATAACTGACTATATCACATTATTTTAGGAGACACAGAACCTGCCGTAGATGTACAACATACATAGACACAGACACAGAATATGCCATAGACAGACATATAAGCCAGTGGTAGCTGTAATCAGCAAAATATCTCCAAGTCTAGAAATAAGACTTCAGTATTAACATGGAGGTACACCATCATTTCCCCTTAAGGGCCCTCTTTAGTGTATAACGATATCCCCCCCAGTTTATTCACATGTCCTAGTTTGGCCTTGTACAGTATAAGTGTTAACTGTGATGGAACCTAATTGCTACTGTGCTTAGCTAAACCTCATGCTCAAAAGTGGTATAGTCAGGGCTGGTGAAATTAAGAGTTTGTGACCTCAGAGTGTGGGCCACGCTAGACAACTTCCAGGGCCTAGGAGGAAATCCAACAGAGAATTTAACTGGGTGTCCTAATGATTTTAACAAGTCACTTATCATTGCTTGACTTATTAGGACTGCCAACTTCTCTCTTTAGGCAAAATATAGCTTGCCTTCCAGACCAGCCTCAGATCTGATAAGTTATCACATTCATGGGACTGGAAGCATCTTTCCCAGAACAGCTGGCCATAGCCTGAATTTTTCTGGTCACCAACACGTCCATGAACCACTCAGGGAAATCTGAATTCCACAGTAGTATCAATAATGGGTCCAGTGCCTCTTTGGTCTTATTAAAATGTTGGAAACATTAGACTAGAATTTGACTTTACATTGATCTTTTTGTAACAAATCCTATGCTCATCAGTCCTGGGTAGTTTATGGACCCTCAATATTTATGCATATTCTTAAATCCATATTAGACATTTAGATGCATGGTAGAAATTATTCTCTTAATTCTTTCCTATTTGCATGTTCTGCCTCAAAGTAACTTAGAGAAAGCTGGATGAATGGGAAAATATGGCCT
This sequence comes from Dasyprocta punctata, assembly GCA_004363535.1. Taxonomy (NCBI): domain Eukaryota; kingdom Metazoa; phylum Chordata; class Mammalia; order Rodentia; family Dasyproctidae; genus Dasyprocta; species Dasyprocta punctata. The sequence goes on from RJWM01050157.1 coordinate 1,351, forward strand.
TTGGTATTTGCCTCTTAGCTTCTTTACTTGCAAAATGGAAAACCCCTTATTTTTAAAGGATTCTCTTAAAGGATTAAATGGAATTGTAGATGTACAGTACTTGAAAAGCAGTTTCTTCTTTCCCCTTTTGTATTCTTAAGATTGTTGCTAACAGAGATGCTACATATAAATGAATGAAGATGGACTCTACTTTCTTAATTCTTAGGTTTAGTAAAAGCACAAGAAAAGAGAGGGAAAGATTAAGTACTACGTATAGTCATATGCTGCAAAACCACATTCTGGCCACTGAAAGACCACATATATAACTGTGGTCCTGTAACATTCTATTACCCAGTGATGATGCAGTCTTCGTAGTTTGTAAGTGCACACTGTGATATTTCCACAATGGTGAAGTCACCTAATGATCCATTTTTCAGAACATATCCCTGTTGTTATGTAATGTATTATTATCAATCTATAGAAGTAAAGAAAAATGGATGAAGAGGAAGTGAGTAGCCAGAATAAGCAAAAACAAATAAAACAAAACAAATTAAAGTTTGAGGAAGATGAAGGACCAAGAGGGTGAAAAATGAGCAGCTAAATCAAGTAAAGTTTCTCATCAGAAATAGTTGTAGGCATAATGGGTACACATTTGCAAATTAGGATATTTGAGAAAGAGGATCATTTAACTAGAATTCCTGTTATCACAAAGGGTTAGCCAGAAAACTAAACAAATGAGATTTGGCTTTTATCCTTGTTCCTAAAAAATCTGTAATGTATTAAAATGCACTTTACTGAATGAGTTTTTATTATGGAAAACACAGGATTATTGAGGATAAATATTTCAGTAACTTTTTAAATATACTACTATGCAAACCATACTATGAAGTGGACTACGTTTGTGCCGACTGTCAATCCTAACTGGTTGGTTACTGTTTTCTGACTGACATTTGAACAGCAGAGCATGGTAGCACAACCACTGAGCTGGAATTAGAAGGCATCAGTGCCACCAGGGGCCATGAGATCTGAAACCTAAGTAATACCTTATGTCTTATATAGTACTTCTATTCAACCATAAAGAAGGAGAAACTCGAGACTTTTATGGCTAAATGGGTGGACCCTGAGACCATACTCTTAAGTGAAATAAATTGGACAAACATGGTAAATATCACACTGTCTTTCTAGTATGAGAAACTGAAAGTGTAGATGAGAACCAAAATGTATAATAGATATTGTGAGATAGGAAGAAATTGTTCAAAAGGAAAGTGGAATGGGGAGGGGGGAGGAAAAGGAAAAAATGAGCAAAGAAGGATAAAATGGAAACGAAGCTTTGTAAATAAGGAGAGGAAAAGGGGTTGAAGGCAACAGGGGATCAGGAAAAAAGGAATCAAGATACATCATGTACAGGTACAAATTCCCTACGATGAATGTGATTATTATGTATCCCTTTGGATATACATAATAGTACAAAAAACTTAGACAAAAAATAGAGTACTTCTGAAACATGCTAATGGCACAAATATTGAGTAAAAATCAGAGCCACAAATCAGCAGCAGCACATCACAGATGTAGGTGCAGAGACTAATGGGAAAGCTGCAGTTCCCTGTGATTTCAAATTACACTTTTGATAATGCATTGAAACTTCCAAACTTATAAGAAACTTCCATAATACCCTCAGCCTTCTATATTAAAATACAATATAAAGAATTTCATATATTTCCTTATGTTTCCAGGCTTTATGGCCAAGCCATAGTTTTGCCTGTTACTTAATCATCCAGGAAGACTTAGGTTAAACTTTGGTTTCTTCAGTTACAACAGAAGCTACGCTGCCTGCCTGGCCTCCCATCTACAGAAGATCCAATGACTTAACATGGAATATAAATGTTTGTCTTTGTTTAGGGCATAAACTGAACTTTAATACTTTCTATAGCTATTTTAATCTCTGGGCTCTTCACAAAATCTAACAAGAGGCTCACTAAGTGAGTCACTGCTGGCAAGGATAGTTACTCCCAGGACTGAGAAGTTGTTCAGGAAAAACTACCAAATTGGAAAGGAGTCACTGGTATTAGGCTGAAAATTTTCATCCCCAACTTTTTTTTCTTTTTACATTGGTAAAGTATGATTTCTGACAGGAACATGATTTCGCATCCTCTGGAGGAGGTGCAATCTAAAATGCTTTCCCAGTGAGGCAGTTCCAAGGTCACACCTTCTCCTTGAGGGGACAACAGGCTGCTAACGTCCTTTATCTCCTGGTGGCCGCTTCAGTCTGTTTCCACAGCAGATAGGGACAGCCTTGGTCTAATCATCCCTGCTGACCACTGCAGCAACTCATCCACGCCCTGCCTGGCCTGGCTTCTGTCAACTTCTCCGGACTCTTCTCAAACTTTTCGGCGTGTGTTTTGCTGCAGCTTCAGATACAGTTCTCTCGGGCTCGTATTTTAGATCTCCACCTAGAGGATGCTTCCAAGGAGAAGCCGCCTCAGACCCACACTTCTCTTTGGTATTTGCTTTGCCGTAAGCTTCCATAGCTTACTGTTTCTCATGTTCTTAATGGCATTCATCACAATTTATACCTAACTTTCTGATGAAAATCTGTCTGTCTGACAAGTCAGAAGCTCTACCAGGGCAGACATCTTGCTTATTGATCACTGTTGCTTCACCATGTAGACCAAACAGGAAGCACTTACTCTTCTGCCCAGTTTCCTTTATAATACGTCACGTTTGCCAGCAGGTTTGAGGTGCATACTTAGAGGCATTCTAAATGGGAAAATCTACTTTTCAGTGGTTGGTGAAAGGTCAACTAAAGAAACTAAGTGGTTCAGTGAGGAACTGATGAAATTTGGTTTTATGAGTATATTCTGAATTAAGAACAGATTTACTAGAAAATGATTAGTATTGTTAAAGATACTGTTCAACAAAAAAGGTTATTTTTATGCCTTTACTTTTCAAAAAAGAAAAAAAACCTCCCAAATCCCATCAGCACACCATTATGCATGGTTTGAATGGCATTCTTTCTGTCTTATGCTATTGGTTTCATGTGAATAAATGTGGTAACTCATTCCACCTCTTCCTTTTTCAAGTTCCATGCTTGGATGGATCAAAACCACCACACACTGTCAGACCACAGAAGAGATACAATCTTATGGGCTTTTGTTACCTTTTCTTCTGAGTCCCCTGGCTGACAGGTAATTACTCCATCTCTTGATCCTCCTGCAAATGTTGCCTTACAATTTGCAAGCCACTGTTTTCAGAAAAAGAGAGACAGACACAGGTAAATTCAGGGATGTCTGAGAACAAATAAAACATGAATTATTTTAGGAAAAATTTATCATGCTTCTAATAGTAAAATAAAATTTTGCTGTAATGACTTTCAGGAAAAGATCACCTTAAGGAGTTGAAATTAAAATATCTTTTTGGGATCAGTGATGGCCATTAAAAATAAAATTTCAACACTGTGATATCTCTAGTTCACCAGACCATTCCTAATTTATGTATAAATGAAAATGAATATATATGTGGTTAGGAACCGTCCACATGATTGTGAAAAGGAACCTGTGTGCAGAAACCATGAGCACCGAAGAACTGAAACTCACATCTGCATCAATAGGTTAGTTTAGTTTGCTAACTTGAATGAAAGAATTGTTTTCAGCAGCTGATGAATAAGAAGCTGGCAAATAATGACACTGGAAGAGCCACAGAAATAGTCTGAATTGTTACTGTGGAATTAACAACTCTTACCCTTGGGCATGTCCTGTAAAGATCAGCAACAACAATAGCAATAAATAAACCCAAACCCATAACTTTAGAATGAGCGCCCGTATATGTGACATTGTGCTGGGCAGCACAGATATTAGTTCTCTTTTTAAGAAAATATTGGTAGGAATATGAACCTTTGAGGCACACAGATCTGTTTTCAATCCCACTCTTCTATTTCCTAGGAACGAGGATAGCAATAGTGACACCTAGGGTAGTTGTCAGTATTAAATAGTTTAACTGAAGGCATGTCATCCCTACAGGCTGTTGGATTCCTAGGAAGGACTCATGAAATGGTAACTGCTATGACTACCATAGGTCTTACATCCTTATACCAGTAAAAGATCACAAACCCTTAAGTAACTGAGCTGTGATATGAACCCAAGTTCATCTGATTTCAAACTCCACACACTTTTTGGAGTGCCTACAAGATACAGACATTGATAAATGTTATGCCTGGTCACTCTTAGTGAACCACTGAGTTTCTGGCATTGTCAGAAACAGGTGTTGTATGGTGGCTTCTAGATCACTTCTGTCTCTAATATTTTGTCATCTAGATCTATGAAGGAAGAAAAAAGTGAAGAGCAACGGCCAAGAAAAGCCACGGAGTCAGGGGGAAAGAGCTACTATGAGCAGGCAAAGGGGGAGATGAGAGGGATCATGACTGCTAGTCTTGAGCGAGACTAACACTGGAAGGACAGAACCCTTTCAAATCTCTGAGATAACAAAAGTTGCAGCACTGATATAAAAGACCTACTAAGCAGGTCTGATTTCTCGGTAGAAACACTACAGGGCTAAAAATTGAAGCTGAAAATTTTCTTTCTCATAGGCTCTTTTTCTATATAATCTGTCCACTATGCAGTTCTGCCACCATTAAACTGGGTTTGTGAACAGAGGAAAAGATGAAGTCTGTCCTCTCCTACACAGCCCATCCTGGGTTATTCCCACACTTCCCAAGAACTCGCAATAATCAGGTTCATTCGGTTTTCACTGAATGCATACACACAGAAAAACGAGAACTTACTGAGAGAGTGGCCTCTTTTCTGTTGTTGTAGGTATCCAAATATTCTTGCAGTTCTAAAACACTGAACTTGAGCTTGTCCAGAAGTCCACAAGAAAGGAGCTAAAGACAGGAAAATAACTGGTATTAAGACATCCAGGGAGATACCAACAGAAAGGCACGAGCACACAGACAGAGAAGCTCATTTATAAGTAATGCAAAGGGGGGCCAATGCCATCCAGTTTAATTATCTGTGAAATCTATGATTTTGCTCTATAATGAATACTAGCTTGTAAATCTAAATCTCCTAGCAAAATATCTGCTTTTTTTTTAACATCAGTATAGACAGGAAAGCCTAACCAAGTATTCCACAGACGCTCACACAGGTATCTGATACACATTTTTTTGCGTTAACTTTACTATTGCCATGCACTGATACCCCAAGTGGTATGGCATCTGAACTCCGAAGAGACTCTCACAATGATTTTATATTTACTTTAAATCATTTAAGGGAGAATAACTTTTGTCATTGTATGGCTGGCTGTGGGGTAACCAACCACAGTATGGTTCTTGGAAAGACTGATCCTGCACAGACTTTATAAACCCAGTTATTCAGCCTGACTCTTGTGTGATGTGACACAGAGAAAGATCACAGATAATCCTGCCCTTAAAGAGCTTGTCAGCCTTGCAGGTTAAGTTCTATTCACGAAGTGATGAGTGAACTGGCTGCCAGAGACTGTCTCAATCATCCCATACAGTTAGTGTTTGTGGGGGGCGGGGCGGGGGAACACAGCGGGTAATGACTCTCTGAGACTTGGGGAATAAGGGAAGTGAGGAGATGCTGGCTCTGGAGACCCATCCAGCCTGCTCTGGCTGGGCACCTGCCTGGTCAGCTCTGGGCTTGAAGGGAACTCAACAGCCGGAAGAGTCACAGTCATCAGAGAGGTGCCAGAGACACGGTAACAGCAGGGAGGTGGGCCTCTCCCCAATTCCCCCGGGTAGCTCTGCCTCGGTCTGTGCTGCCACTAGTGCACCCCGCAGAGCTGCGGCCGCTGGAAGTCAGGGCACACATGCAGCGCTGCCTGCGGCGCTCCACAGATCTGCGGCCACAGCACGGGCCACTCCTGGGATACTCACAGTCTCTGCATCCACGAACAGTGTCGGACATTCGGAGCAGGAGGTGAGCATCTGGGAAGAGCTAACAAATTTGGATCCAATTCCCCGGAGGTTATCTCCAAGGTAACTGGCTGCGTCACAGGTCAGGAAGCAGAACCTCTTCTGAATATTCTGCAAAGCAAGGAAGCGATCATTTGCCAAGGCCAAATTCAGCTTACAAAGTAGAAAAAACTACTTTTGTGTGAGGTGGGACTTTCAAAATCTTTTAACTTATTATTTTAAATTAGCAACAACATGGGAGGCTGAGGCAGGAGGATTGCTATGAGTTCCAGGCCAGCCTGAACTATACAGCAAGATAAAAACAAAAAAACCCAAAAAACTCAAACCCCAACAAAACTGTATTAAAAACATATATATGTCATTTTGAAATATACATTGTATATATTTGTATTTACATTGTAGAGTGGCTAAATCTAACGTATGCATTATCTCAGACTTATTTTTTGTGGTGAGAACATTTCAAATTTACTCTCTTAACAATTTTTAATTGTTAATCATGCCTATAATCCCAGCACTCTGGGAGGCTGAGGCAGGAAGGTTGCAAGCTTGGTTTCAGCCTGGGTAACTTAGTAAGACCATGTCTCAAAATAAGGTTGTAGCTCAGTAGAGGCCTTGGGTTTAATTTCAGTAATGCCCATGCATGTGCACATGCGTGCATACACACAATTTTTTAAAATCTATAAAAATAGCAAATGAGCACGAGTCCTCTAGCAAGGGAGAGAGGTCAGAGTGGTGAGGAGAGGCGTGGCAGATCCGTTCCTGGTCCTAAAGTCACAGCTACCCAGGACTGAGGATGCCAACAACGGCCAGAACGCTGGAAGGGAAAGGGAGCTGGCCGCATGTGAGGCCAATGTGTTCCTAAGACTACTCTGAGGAGAGAGAAGACAGTAAGGCAGGTGGAAGAAGCTGTTAAAGTCTGAGGAAGCATAGGACTGTCTGGAGGAGGAAACAGGACGATCATGGAACCAACCAACGAGCCCCTCATTTAATCGGAAGCTGTGGCTCTCATCAGGGCCCAAGTCCTCGGCGTGTTCGGTGAGCCCTGTACCTTAAACAGAGAGGAGAACACGTGAAACGTGTACACCGCACAGGAGCCGTCCGAGTCGCACATGAGCTGGTTGATGTGGCTGCGCCAGGCCTCCTCGGCGTCGTCGCAGGCTGTGGGCTGAAAGGCAGCAAGGATGGCCGAGAAGAAGGGCGAGGGCGGCGGAGAGACTCCTCTGTCCCCTTCTCCAAAGCTGGAAGACACGAAAATGACTGCTAAGAACCGACGTCCTCTAGCTGGTTGTACAAATGCTAGCTTGGACTGTCCGGCCCACTCTGCTCTGGAGGGTACTCTGGGGCCTGGCTTTCATCAGAGGTCTCTGATACGCTTTTCTCATTCTGGGCAAGACAATTTTCACCTCTAGAATTTCTGTGATTCCACCATTTCTGATTCCTTTATCCACATACAATACCTCTCAAGCATTTGGCAAGCTTCTTGCTTTCCCAGGTCCGAGAAGTTTCCCCCAAATAAACATCTATTCCTACGCTTTGGCACTTGCATTCCTCTTTATTTTTTTGCTGTGAAAAATTATAACACAAATTTTGATTCTTTTAATTTTAACTTTATATGTAGCGAGGATTAATGAATGCATATGTGTAAATGCCCAAAATACAAAGGTAGAGAAGGGAAGAAATGCAGGGTAAAAGAGACAGGAAGAAGGAAAGGAGATAATGAATAAAATGGAATAAAAAGCAAAAAGTCAAATTCTTTTCCAGGTATCATCTCAGCCTTCCCTTTGATAGATATCGTTCACCATGACAGAAGGCCTTTATCTAGCTATATTGCAACATTTTATTTATTTTATTTTAATTCTCATTTTCACCTTTCGGAAGAGTTATGTTACGATCTCCTCTTTCTTCTCCTGAAGTAATCTGTATTATTTATAACTTATCCCAGATGCTGAATTTATCTGAACAGTGGTGCTCTTATCTGTTCTTCATTTGCATCACTAGTTTCAGAGGCATCAGCCACCCGGCTCAAAGACACTGATTTAAAGGAGAGTAGCTATTTAGTGTATGAAGGGCTTCTTGTTCATACCTTTTAACTCAAAATGGAAAGAACTCATTTCCAAGCCTTGTGAAGCTTGCTTATCTTCAAAGCTTATAAGGCCAGGACCACATCCCCTGGTCCCTCTTTGGCTTTTCATGCTGCTTTCTGATTTCATAAATTCTCACAGGGCATCGTTTCATGGCTCAGTGAGGCTCCATCTGGACTTGGATGTTCTAATTCAGTGAGAGCCCACTGAGCTACGTAACACTGTGCACGCCTTCATTAGGAAGCCCAGTGGTATAAGTGTGGCACTGAACTTGAGTGAGCATGAACACAACACCATCCACCACGTACACTCATTCCCACCAAGAGCTTCCTTACCTTGCAAGGGTAAACTGGTCCAGGCCTTGGGTGCCTTTTTCCTCTGCCTCAGTCATATCTAGACTGAAGCTGTCACTGCATTCGAAAGCCGCTGGGAGCTCATTGATGGAACTTGAAAGGTCATCCTCATGCACGGTAGTGTCTTCCTCCTCCTGGACACCTTCAGCCTGGAGGGATGAAAAGAGCGAATCCCCAGTGCATGAGAATATATAAAGAAAAAAAAAATGCTGACAGCGATAGGAATTGGGGACATTTGTTTTCTAGCTACAATATAGTCTATTGCTAGAACCAGATTCAGAAATTCTCAGAAGTACTGTGTGTTATCTTCCTATCTCTCTCTTCCACAGCTGTCCCCAAAGGAGCTCTCAGTAGATTATGGTATTTGACCCATGCTTATGGAGCATAAGTGCTAAACTTGGAAAAGTTTGTCCAACCTCCATGTTTTACAGAGGAAGGGAATGATGTTCCATGTGAGAAAGACATTTATCTACTGTCTGATTAATAATCATGGTTGGACTTCAGATTCAGAAGTAGGCACAAGTGATCCAGAATTCTCCACCAGTCTAGGCCTTTGCATATTGAAAGTTCTCTAAAATCCACTTACATATGTGCTTTACTTTTGAATACGAGTACCGACTCTGAGCTCACTGCAACATGTGGACAGAGCAGTTAACGTGAAAGGGCTCTAAGGCAGGCAGAACCAGGATAAGTGAGAGGCAGGAAGGGCAGACACAGCAAGCAAGATGGAAAAAGAGGCAGGGCTTGAACTCGGGCCAGGGGGGAAATCAGCTGGGGAACTGATTGTTCTTTATGAGAGGAAGGAAGGCAACTGGATCGCACTTCAGAGGAGGGGAGGAAGAAAACACACTGACATGCTACAGTGAGTCATTTTCTTAAAAACAAAACTGAGGCAAACTAGAAATGTACTTTGACTCTAGGATTAATAGGAGAAGTTAATAAGAATGTTAAAAGATATATTAGGGAAATAGGATGGCTCATGTCTTTGGTGGAGTTGCTTATAAATACTGAATTTCAGAGATTTATCCAGATCTGCTGCTTTCTGCTTTTTAAAATGACACAGGTCCAATGAGGTGGGCCTCAGGGGACTGTCCAGCTTGTCAGTGGTTCATAGACTTTATTTATTGTGGAAGGGCTGAG
>RJWM01050158.1:0-10808 GCA_004363535.1 Dasyprocta punctata
ACTGTCGTTGGATGTAGTGCTCTGTGTGAGTCAGTTGGCTCGAGCTGACTGATACTACAAACCAGCTAGCTCTTCACTGATCACTTACTTGCCTACTTGATCTGTTATTGAAAGGGAGTGCTGAACTGTCACTCTTTCCTTTGTTAAGTACACCAGATTACTGTATCTCCTTCAAAAAAAAGATTACTTTATCATTATATAGTGCTCTTCTATAATCCTGATGTTTTCTTGTTATAAAGTTGGCTTTGTCTGAAATTAATATAACTACTCCATCTTTTTTCTTTATCTAACAGTTTGTCTTTCTCCACCCTGTTAGCAGTTTTATTTGTAAAAGCTAAAAAAGATAGTCTGTCTATTGACAGGTAATTGGATATCCAGGTGATGGTATTTTGCTTGGCAATAAGAAGGAATGATATTGTAATACACACGACAGCATGAATAAATCTTGAAAAATAGTGCTAGAAGAAACAAACTAGACAAAAAATAAAAACAACATACAGATGATCCTTGATGTATGATGTTACATTCCAATACACCCATCATAAGTTGAAAACAGCATAGGAAAAACATGTACTGAATACACCTCACCTGCTGTACACCAATTGTAGCAGAGCACACAGTACATTGAAGAGTTGGTTATTTACCTTCTTAATCATATGACTGTTGGGGAGCTGCATCTCACTGCCCAGCATCACAGCAGAGTGTCACACTGTGCTTCATTAGCCCAGGAAAAGATTAAAATTCAAAGTAGGGTTTCTACTAAATGCATATTGCTTTTACACCCCTGGAAAGCTGAAAAATCACTAAGTTGAACCATCATAAGGATTACATAAAGCCACCAGGATTACATAAAAATGCAAATCTATAGTGACAGAAAAGAGATAGTGGTTATCTAGTTTAAGGAGAGAAGATGGATGGAAAAGAAAGAGTTAACACGGACAGAAAGGAATTTTTTTTATGTTTTATTTTTATTTTTAATTTTTTTATTTAAGAGAAAAAAGACACAGAAAAGAAAGACAAAAAACAAAAGAGACAAATGACAACAGCAAGTCCAAAACAGTAACATTATAGGTTTTCAAAACAAGATAAGAATTTGACAGTGGTTGTAATATTACATATCGTTAGTTTCAACACAGCTGTTTAGATTAACAGATATACACATGTAAAATTGATCTAACCATATGAGTATTAACTGTTCTTTTTCAATAACTAATACATTTAGTAGTATAGTCATTTTAGCTATCTTACATATACATATATACAGACTTACATCTTTTTCCTTTTCCCTTTCTTCTTTTCTCCTCAGAAAGGAATTTTTGAGTGACAGAGGAGTATCTCGGTCCTAGCGATGCTTTCACAGGTGCGTGTGACTGAGTCAGAGAACAAGTCAGAGAAGGCTCAGAAAAAAGGAAGAGCAGTGGCTTCCAACACTACACAGACCACACAAGTATAAACAGTACCACCACAACTGTGGACAAACACTGAACTTCACAGAAAATCTGAACATTTACAGACAGACAATTAGAATTGCCTTGAATGATCTATTGTGCCTGAAGTGAAGAAAGTGGCTATTATAGCAAAGACTGAACGGGAAACAGAATTAGAGGTACAGGATGACCCAATGACACTAAAAAAAGAACAGTTTTTGAGCTCTTGCCAACTAACAGCATTAGGAGAGCTGTTTCACATATATTATCACTCTGTGCATTGTAGTCTTCACACACTAACCCTCACATCAGCCTTGTGCATATAGTTAAAGATAAGGGCCAGAAGGCATTTTCAGCTTAAATGACTAGTGATACATCAATAAACAAAGTAAATAGAATAATAAAAGTGTTAAGAGTAAATAAGAAAAATAGAACCAGAATATGCCCAAGCACAGGGGAAGAGCGTGTTCTTGTGGTTTTGTTTTTGTCAGTACTGAGGATGAACTACATCCCTAGTACCACTTCCCATATATAATTTTTAAATTGTGAGACAGGGTCCTGTCAGATCGCCTAGGCTGGGCTCAAACTTGAGATCCTCCTGCTTCAGCCTCCCAGAGTGCTAGAATTATAAGCATATACCACCATACCTGGCTGAGAGGGTGGTTTTGAATATAGAACATTGTAAGGAAACTGTTTTATTTGAGCCCCCTCATAATGTCAAGCTGAGATGCCCTACAAAGAACGTAAACTTTCTCTGGAGATCTGAATAAGGACATGATGTTCAGCTACCACTTTCACACAAAAATTTCTCTTCTTCCAATTTTAGAAAATTGAAGTTTTATTTTGTTAAGGGAATTGGTGTGGCCCTTACAGTGCCCCCATTGTTTAAGAGTTGGGACACTTAAGTAAACTCTTCCACGATTCCTGTACACATTCACTTTATTGTTTGGTACCAAGAACTGAACTCAGGACCTTGCGCTTTCCAGGAAGGTACTGTGCCACTGAGTTATATCCCTGGCCCCTGGACACATTTCTTGATAGGGAAAAATGTGCTTTTAAAAAGCTTCCCTGGGTGAGTCAAAGATGATGCATATTTCAGTGAGTGAAAGAGGTTGTGAGATGCATTAGTGGCAGGGACCTGGACACCAGCAGGTAGATTCCATATTTCAAGAGAAGAGAGTTGAATGTTGGAAGGAAAATAAGGAAATAATTCTGTGGAAATGGAATTATTTATCAGTTATTTTCTGATTATATGGGTCATGGGTGGCAGGAATTTGATTGACCTTTGTATTTAAGCATTTAACACACAGGGTTTTGGAGGTACTTATCCAAACTACAGTAGACTTACGCCATTATTTTAACGAGCCAGCCTTATTATTTCTAAGAAGGGTCAATTAATGTAAAAAGAGGATGTCCAGACAGTGCACCACATTAGTAAACACTACCTTTGGACTATGAACTTCTTACATGCTCTCCTGAATAAGATAACCTGATGATAATGATATTCTGAGATTATGGGGTTCAAAGGCTATTGAGAATTGGAACACAGCCTTAAATGGTATTAGACAAGATACTTTTGTCATAAGGTCATACCTGATTGTGATCAAATTATATGGGTAAGTCAAAGTCTTGTCACTTGCATGCCTTACATTTTGTTTCTTTAGAATCTGAATTGTTTCTGAGAACATTTCTATAATCCAATAGTAGTAAGGGTGAGAAATTTTTAATTCCCTATGAATAAAAGAATACAAGCTTTAGTTTGTATAATACAAGTTTTAGTTTGTATGATGGCATTTTAAAGCATTTGTCTCTTGAGTTCTGGCACTTAGTGGGTTAACATGAGGATGCCACATATAGTCTGTCAACCTAACTGGACTCTCAATAAAATGTTGGTCCCAATTCATTTCCTGATACTCTGTAGATACTCTTAAAAACATGCTTGATGAAGTTGGGACAGTCAAACTAGAAACTGATACCATTACTTTAATTTTAAAAAACTCCTGACTGCTGTAGTTTGGATAAGTACCTCCAAAGACCTGTGTGTTAAACAGGTTCCTACCTTGATGTTATTGAGAGGTGGCAGAACCTTAAAGAGGTGGTGACCAGTAGGAGGTTCTAGGCCACTGGAGGGAATGTTCTCAAAGGGAATTGCAGGATGCAAGTCTCTTCTGCTTTCTTTTTTCATTTTCCAGCTTCCATGAGGTAAGCAGCTTCATCCACCATGTCCTCCCATTATATTATATTGTGTGGACACAGGCCCAAAAGCAGCAGGCCAACTGGCATGGACTGAAGCCTCCAAAACTGTGACCCACAATGAACCTTGCCTCTTTTTAAGTTGACTATCTCAGGTATTTTGTTATAGTTACAGAAAACTAACATGCTAATTTTTCAGTTCTTGATGCTGTACCCCAAAATTATGAGTGAAAGGTGGAACCATAATTAAAGTTAAATTAATGGCTGGCTTCTATTCTGTAAGCTGCACTGATCAGTACTCCCCTAAGTACTTTCCCAACACAAAACTTATTGATGACATCACAGCTGACTCTGAACACAGATTATCTGTCTATGGGTCACTGTGATGGCTCACCCTTAGAAAAAAAGGGACTTTTCTCAATGTTCCATAAACACTTACCACTTAAAAACACATGGGAAATGAATTACAATGGTACATATATACTACAAGGCTAGTTGCTTTCTTGCTGTTTTCTGGAATATCTCTAGTTTATTATTATTTTAGGTGAAGCATGTCAGACACAAATGGTTCTCTACTCATGAATTATAGTGGGCTATTAAGCCCATTCCTAGCAATTGTTATTTAACATTTTAAAAGATAATGAGAGTTAGAGAAAAACAAATTATTTGTTTCTAAGTATACTGTTATTCTCAATTTGTGCCGAGAGAGTAATAAAAACTAACATTTGCAAAGTACTTTTCACATATTTTAATTGCTACCATTTATTATGGCAGACACTATGTGAAGTTAGGTTCATGAGATGCATTTTTTATTTAACTCTCACAATTCTGTGAATAAATCTTACACAAATGGTCCCCAAGTTATGATTGGTCAACTTAGGATTTTTTAACTTTACAGTGGTATGAAAGCATGGCCACACAACCACTGTTTCTCATTTTCAATACAGTACACAATAAATTACATGAGATATTCGATGTTTTAATATAAAACAGGCTATGTGTTACATGATTTTCTCCAATTGTAGGCTACTATAAGTATTCTGAGTGTATTAAGAAATGTGAGGCTAGGCTATAATGTTTGGAGGTTAGGTGTATTGAATGCATTTTCAACTTAGGATATTTTCAACTTATGATGGGATTTTGGAGATGAAACCTCATTGCAAGTCAAGGACATGTGTATTATCTAGATGTTAACCTTAAATACACTTAAAGAAATCAAAAAAGAGAAAAGGAAAGGCCAGAAATTGGGTGCTGTCACAAGCAGCATCTCTCTCTTACCAGCTATTTTGCTCCAAGGCAGGGTTTCAAAGTCAGTTACCCAACTACAGTCACAGAACCATAAAATGCAAAGGGATGTTTGAGAGGACTCAATGTAAGAAAAACTGAAAGTAAGATGATTATAGAATATAATTCTAGACCCGAAGAAGTCAACAAGAAGCAAGCCCTCCCTTTGAGGCAGCACCATGTGCAGATTGCTTGGGAGAGAGCCAGATGCCAGCTTTTTCCCATGGTCAGCACCATTCATGGACTGCAGGGGAAGAGAACAAGAAGTCAACAAGAAGCAAGCCCTCCTTGCGAATCAGTACCATGCGTGGACTGCTGGGGCAACAGCCAGATGCCAGCCTTTTCCTGTGAGTCAGTGCCATTTGTGGACTGCAGGGGAAGAGAAGAAATCAATAAGAAACAAGCCCTCCCTACAAGTCAGCACCATGTGCAGGCTGCTGTGGGGAGAGCCAGACACCAGCCTTTTCCTGTGAATCAGCACCATTTGTGGACCAAGGGGGAAGAGAACAAGAAATCACCAATAAGCAAGCCCTCCCTGCAAATTGGCACCATGCACGGGCTTCTAAGGGGAGAGCCAGATGCCAGCCCCTTCTGGTGCACAGGCTGGGAAACAAGAAGAGCTAAGCCCCCTCCCCCATAAGCAACCAGCTGATCCAGAGAAACACAGGCTGTGATGATAGCTATTGAGGTAAAATATAATTTCATGCTTGTAGTGTTTAGTATTTCACTGACTCTGCAGTTCTAAGGCTGGTAGTATAATCATCTACTCAGAGGATAACAATACCCAATGTAACATCTATGGGGGATCTCCTTCTGAAGATGGTAGCCATTGTTCATTCCCTATTATCTTGTTTTGAAGTCCTGTATCATTTTCACTGTTTTGTTGGGTTGGGTTTTGTTCTGTTTTGTTTTGTTTGATTTTATTATATTCAATGGCATGGGCAGGTATTTCAAAGATAACAAAATATATTATGGTAGCCATTTTGGATTTACTATTATCTTGTTTTGAAGTCCTGTATTGCATTCATTGTTTTGTTTTTATTGGTTCTTTTCTGTTTTTTTTGTTTGATTTTTATTATGTCTGAAGGTGTGGGCAGCTGTTTTGAACATGGCAGGAGGCATGATGGTAACCACTGTTGATTCCCTATTGTTTTGAAGTCTTGTGTCACTTACACTGGTTTGTTTTGATTGGCTTTATTCTGTTTTATTTTGGTTGATTTTATTCTTTTTAAAATAGAATTTAAAAAAATTAAAAAAAATAATTCCAGTCATTAAATATCATGAATAAAAGGACTCTGAATTATATTCAATTAGGTTCATGGTGTACATTGGCTTTCTAATATCTATTTCTTCATTTTTCTCTAGTTTCATTTGCTAGAATTCTAATAGAATTTCAGATATAAGATTTGACCATTTCAGTTATTTTCTCCTTTGCAAGTTCTACATAAGCCAATCATATATATGTATATGAAAACTACTCAACTATTTAAAATATTATTTATGAGACTGTTTAATTATGTAAATGTATCCAAAATATTCTGAGATATGAAAATACAAATTAAGAGATATACAATCTTATCCAGTTTTGGAAGAAAATGTGTATTACAGGCACAAAGAGTAAACATGAATATATATTACCTGAATGGCTTTAGTATTTTTCTTTTAATTTTTCTTCAATTTCTAAACATTTTATAAATAACAAGTATTCATTTTGTAATAAAAATAAAATAAAAATTATGTAGAGTATCTTGTTAGAAACTAGGATAACAAATTTTGATTTTGTTTGATAATAGGAAAGACTACACACTACTACATATTGGTATGTATTTGGTTTATATTTGGAGGACTAGATAAGAGGCAAAATGTATTCTAAGAAGACAAAATATAAATATGGAAACATTTAACTTGAATTGTCACATATTACAATATTTGAATTAGTTATTTCTTAGTGCTTTTCCATATTAAATACATAATAAACAAAACAGCTTAAAATCATACATTATTATTTAGCACTACTTAAAATACTTCCTAGTGTTTCTTTCCAAATTCATTTAACATTAGTACAAGTTACACTATCAATAGATTAAATGGCATTTACTATAAATTCTATATATGATAACTTCCAAAGCCACTAAGGAAACTCCTTTTGGCCAGGCAAGGTGGCACTGGCCTGTAATCTCAGCTACTCAGGAGACTGAAGCAGGAGGATCACAAGTTCGAAGCTGGCCTGGGCAATTTAGGGAGCCCCGTGCAAAATAAAAATAAAAAAGGCTGGGGATGTATCTCAGTGGTAGAGCACTCCTGGTTTCAGACAAACACAAAGCGAAACCAAAAAAACTCCTTTTATTGTACAGTATTTGCTCTGATAAAATTGCCTTTCAGCTGTCCCTTGAAACTGAAAATACAGAATTCTTATTTGCATAAAACATGTGTGCTCCGCATACTTGTGGTACCTCTGAGTAGTCCATCTTTTAAAATTGTACTCACCCTTAGGAGTGCCACTGAGTTTATTTCTTCATAGAACGGGCACTTTTAGAAGCAGAAGTCATTTTGAAAGCTGCTCCTGTGGTGTCCCATCCGAGGAGTTAGCACTAGGGAGATCCAACGAGATGGAGTAAGTGGTATTGCTGCTAAGGTTTAGTTCATTTCCAAAGTGTGTAAATATGAGAGAGCACCGAAGATGATTTTTGATATGAGATTGTTACTGAGGTTTGGTGTTCCATTTTCCATGCATTTTTTGTGTAAGGCTATATGCGAACTCTAAAAACACTGGCATTTATATCCACTGAGGCTGCTGTCTGTGATCTGCCTGTGGGAATCTCACGCTTCCCAGTAGAACAGTTTGTCAGAAGGTAAGTCATTCCTCTGGCACTCAGAATTGAAGAAAATACTGCTTTTTCCTGATGGGTTTGTCACTGTTCCAGTAAAGACCTATAACTATGGTAATCATTCTGAATAGATGCTTTTCATAATGCCTAGAGAAAGAAAAACTGAGAGCAAATAAGTAGAAGAGTCAAGATTTAGGAGAATTATTTATGATTTAAATGAATATTTGATTTCTTAGAAATCAAGACATCAAAATGTAGCTCCCAAAATGGTACATATAGCACAAAGTTGCATTTTTGTGACACTCTAAAGAAAGAACTCCCTGCATTTTCAGAAAATATGTATCACTAAGGCCTTACCTCCGTATCGCTTTTGCAGTATCATTCCCTGTGCAGTCTGTTTTGGAGTGAGAGAAACTTCGGAAGATTAACGACTTGTTTTTTGCTGGTTATTAGTAGGGAGCAAAGTCTGTTAGGCTTTTCTAGAACACTGTAATCAACTATGTGGTTTATGACTGAGGTGACGTCCAGTTACACTAAGCTGTAAACCTCTCACAACTGCACGGATAGAAAGGTCAACTCACAAAAGAGATGTTTGATTTTATAACTAGAAGGACAAGTTTTACCTCTGTGGCTTTTGTGACTTTTCAAATAATTTTAAGATCATTTAAGTACATTAAATATAACACACGAGTTATGGAAAAGAAGCTGTGCCTCAGAGTCATGACGCAAGAGGAGAAACATCAGGTTATCTTTTTCATTAAAAATTCTTGAGAAGCAACTGAAAGTTATGAAACAAGTACACCCAATTTACAAATGCTGACTGTACACACAAAAATAATTTTATAAGAAATGTAAATAGATTTTTGGGATACATTTTCAACTAAATTCCATTTAAAAACCAGATGTAGCCAAGCATGGTGGTGCATACCTATAATCCCAGGACTCTGGGAGCCCGAAGCAGGAAGATTGAAAGTTAGATGCAGTCTGGGCAACTTAGAGATTTTAATGAGACCCTTTCTAAATAAATGAACAAATGAAAGAATGAATGAATGGAAGAAGATGTAGCTGTCTGAAGGCCCTGGATTCAATCTCCAGTGCTATACAAAAATGAATATACAAAATCAAAAAACCAATGTGTGCACAAATAATCATATTATGTAGTATGGAAGTTACAATAAATTCTCTCTTCCTTTTGGACCCATGGCACTCATTCTAGTTTCTATCAGCACAGCCTGAAATGCTCAAATGGTTTCACCAATCTTGCCTCAGCCTCCTGACTCTTGATTCATCCTAGGTATTTCCAATGCATTATTTTCCCATACTCCTTTTTAAAAAAATAATTCCCTCATACAGAAACTTCAAAGGACTCCTTATTGCCTATAGTTCAGATCTCTCATGTTGGCACTCAGAGCTTCGTATTACGTAGCTGACCTTACGAAATAAACTTGGTAAGTACACGTGGATTAATTGCAAGATGTGGCTTGGACAAAAAGCTGTGTATGTATGTATATCTCATGCTAAAATTAGCTTTTCATTAATTCCCAATTCCAAGTTCACTGTCTTTTCCTTTCCTAGTCTAAATCCTACCCTTCCTTCCAGACTTATATCAAATCCTGTGGTCTGAGACTTGTTTTCCTGCTCTAGCCTCTTTTGTATACTTTCAGAAATCTTTCAGTAAATATTTACTGAATAAATAAATGCACGTTAATAACATTCAATTTGGAAGAATGTCAATACTATCCTGTATTGTTTGTACTTACTCTGTTTTGAACACCCCAAACAAATGTTAAGGACCATGACACACACACATATTTTCCCATGTTTAATGTTTTTAATAATCTGTAATCTGTCACTGGACTATGCTCTCTTTTGCATGAATGAATGAATGCATAAAGTGACTATAACTTACAGTATCACTTTAAACTTTTGTTTCACACAAGATCAATTCTGACATATTTTGAAGGGCATCTAAATTCAAGTACACACTGCAAAGGTGCCCTCCAGCAAGAAGTGATTTGCAGTGTGCCTCTTATGCAATACCAGAAGTTGAATTAATTTGCCCGCAGTCA
This sequence comes from Dasyprocta punctata, assembly GCA_004363535.1. Lineage (NCBI taxonomy): Eukaryota > Metazoa > Chordata > Mammalia > Rodentia > Dasyproctidae > Dasyprocta > Dasyprocta punctata. The sequence goes on from RJWM01050158.1 coordinate 9,802, forward strand.
GAAAGATATTTGTTTCTACATTCAAAGCTGCAATTATTAGGCATATATATACATTTGTATACCAAGCTAATGTAATAACATTAGCAACAACAAAAAATATTCCCACCATTGATGGGCACATTATTTTGCAGAACTGAAGAAAAAGACGTGGTTGAAAAACAATTTTTCTTAAGGGGGTACAAATTAAACATTTTTATTGCCCTGCTTATTTTTAAGTTGAAGAGATTGATACATTAATAGATTTGAGTTCAAAATATGAAGGGTTATCTTATATCTTAAAGTGAAATGTATGAAAAATTTATACTAGTACAAATTTATATGTATTAATAAAGAAGTCACTGAGACCTCCAGAAAAAGTTTCTGAAAAAAATGGAAACAATTAGGTAAAATACAAGTCTTTAGGCAGACATATTTAAGTTGAAGTTATGAAAAAGCAGTTTAAAAACACTGGGTGTGTGAGCATATCCAAGAGCGAGAAAAAAGGACAAGGCAATAAAAAAAAGTAGAAAGGAATTCATTCTTACATAAAGAGAAGGTGGAAAAAAGCAAATGGGGTTACCTTTGGTGATAATATGATGTGGAAAGAACACAATGCTAACACTGCTTCTGAGGCACACCTTAAGATCCTTATGTAGTTTTCAAGTGGTCTACAGCTGGATCAAGGCAGCTGGGGGTTTTAGATCTGAGCTGAGAGGCTCCGCCCGCCCTGCCACCACACCTGCTGCGTGGCAAGTCTTTACCCTTTCGTCTCCAGGCTCTGGCCTTTCACTACAGTGAGTGTGTGCTCTCCCCTGCCACGCTGGGTCAGACCTTCTGTAACACACAGGAGGCAGGGATATCCAAACTGGGAATACCCAACTTCCCAACTCTGACTCCAGAGATTACACAAATACAGTTCTCATATTTTTATGACCAAGCAGAAATTCAATATATAACCATTAAAAAACTAAGAGCAAACAGTTTACAGAATTTTTATTGCAAACAGAGGTCATTAATAATTATTATAA
>RJWM01050159.1:0-10859 GCA_004363535.1 Dasyprocta punctata
ACAAAGCGGGAAAGAGGCAAAGAGTGAACAGGAGCAAAAGAAATCTTGTCTCTTAAAGAGGAGTTTAAGAGTCCAGAACAGAAGAGGGAGAGGGTGGTAGTGGCAGTGGCAGTGTGGTTTCCCTGAGCCTAGTCTACCCAGTGGAGATCTGGATCCTTCTCCAGAGAAACAGGAGGGTAAGCCCAGGGATGGTTTTATTAGTTTTATCAGATCTACTTTTGCCTTCCCTGCTTGTTAACCAGTTTAAGTGTGTCACAGTTGGTTCTTCAGCGTAGCTATTAAAGTGTATCACTGCAGATTTTGGTCCATGGTAGTGACTTTCAAACCATTTTTGTATAAATAATAAGAAATGAATTTGACATTGATAGTTATGAATACATATGTGTATATATGAAATATGAAAAAAATTAATAATATGTACTTTTAGTTTATATGTTGCAAACTAATATTTCCTTTTGTATTTTAGTTTTTAAAAACTCTTTTGGATGACCACCATAATGATTTTGTGACCCATTAATGAATTGCTTTCTATCATTTGAAGAGCACAAGTCTATGGTTAATACTTGTCTTCCTTTTTGATTTTATTGAGAGCCAAATTAGAAATTTCATAGGAGCCAGCTATTCCTCTGCTAGGTATCATCCCCATAGAGTTTAAATCATCATACTCCAGTGATCCATGCATTCCAGTGTTTACAGCAGCACAATTCATAATAGCTAAATCCTGGAAGCAGCCTGTATGTGCATCAGTAGATGATTGGGTAAACAAAATGTGGTATCTATATATAATGGAATACTACCGTGCTGTAAAGCATGATACATTTGAGGCATTTGTACGAAAATGGATGTACCTGGAAAATACAATATTAAGTGAAATAAATCAGACACACATACTTAAATATCATATGGTATCTCCCATCTGAGTGGAGCACAGTAAACAAAGAAAATAATAAAGGATGGATAGAAAAGGACAGGGGACAGATCTCATCCAATGGGGAAGTTGACCACAGGAACAAGAATGAGAGGCGAGGAGGAGGGGGAGGGGGAATGAGAGGAATAAAGATATGCCAAGTACGGGATCCTTAATAACCCAAATCAATGTAAACACTATATGCCATAACATGAGCTGAGACAAATAATATCAACAAATATAAGAAAGGCAATAGGGGAACCAGAGGAGGAGAGGGGGAGGGCAAGGGAGGAAAAGGGGATTAGACAAAAAAAATACAAGCTGTAATATGTACATGGAACCACTCTCCAAGATGACTGCAAACTGCATGAATACTACTACTAATAATAATAATAAAAAGAGTGCCAAGCAACAAGTTCTTCACTCATTGGGATAAGTTCTTGGCTTGTCCTTTGACAATCAGAGGATGGTTATTTAAGCTAATTTTTTTTTTTTTTTTGGTCATCTGTTAAGTGGATGAGTCTCATGATTCTGTATTGGCTTGGATTTAGAAAGTAGGTTTGATGCAGTTCCTCTCAACTCTCCCAAGTTGGGAAGGGTCCTGTAGTGCTGCTGAGAACCAGGGCCTTGATTCCGGAGACTTGGTTCTATTTCATTGTGGTTAGTGATGGGGTAGAACTGAAGTCATAAATTCCTTCTGCTTCCATGATCTTGGGACTTATAGCCAGTCAAGGACTTACAAGTCAGCAAGTCTAATCTCATTTCCAAGATTTAGCTCTAGAAAAGGAACATTGATTAACTTCGTGCTTCTTCTAAGGCTCTATGTCAGGAACAAATGTTCACAAAAGATGAAACAAAAGATTGTTAGTCCTTAAATTCAGATCTCTCAGTTTCATAGAAGAGTGTGCCATGTTCATATATAAAACTAACTTCAATAAAAGATGCAATTAGTTAAACACTACAGTTAGGATACAATTAAAAATTTAAACACCCAGAAAAGGGTAAGTTAGTCTGACTGAAAAGATAGGGCTGAAAATGCATTGATGTAGGTGGAGGAAGCAGTTGTACTGGCTGCAGGGAAAGAAAAGATTGTAGCTGGAGAAACTGACGATGGCAGGACATTAGAGGTAGGGTAAGTGCTGTAATTAGTGTGGAATGAAGTCTTCATACCTCTTTTGAGTTATATTTTTGACACCATTGAACTAATCATGTTTGAGTTTTCTTTTTCAAACTTTCCTATATTATATAGCTGTATTTTCTCCTTAATAATGACCCCATTGCCTACTGCTTAAAAATAAGGTGTGGTTTGATTAAATGATATTTGTACAGTACTCCCTGCTTCTGGGAGACACATGTAACAATATAAACCGTGAATATAATTTTTCCCGCTTCTGGGGTGAGAAAGTAAATAAGGAAATACAAAATAATACCTGTGTTTTCAGAACAAATAGTTATTGAATGTGTTTCTTTTTCCTTAAGGCAGGATTTTATTGAATTTTATTGCATTATTTTTAGCAGGTTATAAATGATGGAAGTATTCTATATTATGGGGGCTATTTGAAATGTTCTTGGTGTCACTTTCTGAACTTTACTGACTTCTGTTTATTAAGTTAGTTAAGGCAAATGAATAGGAAAATCAGAATCAGTGAAAGGGTGTGTATAATTTTACTTCCATTTTTACTTTTCATTGGGAAGGCTTCATGTTCTCACAGGTCTCTTTAAAATGTTTCTGTTGTCATGCGACAGACAAATGTACTACTCTCCTGAAATGTGTTTGCTGACCTGCTTCCTTGCCACAGATGTCTTCTACAGCAATATTCCCCTAGATCGAGCTCTCATTCTTCTTCAGTCCTTAACCTAATATTAACAATAATGGGAGCCAATGAAAGTCCTTAATATTATATGGTGTGTCACATTGATAGACACATCCACTGCTGTCATTTTTTTTTTGATCTTCAGCACTCTTTGGTATATAAATGGGAGAGATCAGTCTTCCCACTTTATAGGTGACTAAGCGTAGGTATCCAGATGTGATATCACTTTAAAGGTGTTCTACTAGATTAGAACAACAAGATCACACACTCCTGGCTCAAAGGTGAAGAGTTTCTTTGAAGGTCATGGGTGATGCACAAGTCTATTACCAATTGCCTATTAATAAATTCATTTAAAATAAATATAGTATGGTCAATATCTACAACCAAGTAATTGATTCTTAGATTTTTTCATTCTTTAGATCTCCTGATCCTAACAGTAGAGCACAGATATTACTTGAAAAATAGTGTGTATTTCATAAATAATTCCTGTTTACTTTTGTATCAGACATGTATATTTAATGTTCTTTTAAATAAAAATTTACTATGGCCCAATATTTGTCCAGTACTGTTAATTGTCTTGCAAAAATAAACAATGAAAACTTAAGACCTAAAATTATTATTTGAAAGACTCAAGTGTGTGTGTGTGTGTATGTGTGTGTGTGTGTGTGTGTTTGAGATTTAAAAAACAGACAGCCAATTAGAAAATAATTAACTGCTTGATGCTAGGCCCAGTCTTTCAGTTTGGGGGGGAATTTTGGGATAGAATGTGCACTCTGTAGCCTGAGTAACCAAAAATAGGTGGTGTTTTGGTGATTGGGAAGGTGTGTGTAGTATAAAATGGAGAGCGGGACAGGTGCAGTAAGGAGGTTGAGTGGGGTGGGTTGTGCAGGGGGATGGTCAGTTTGAATAGAATATTTGCATATGATGGAATTAAGGCACCATGTGCCTAGGACAGGAGGGAGTAGTAGGGCTTATTGGTGCAGAAGGGGTGACAGAAGGATCAGAATGGGAAAGAGCAAAGACTTTGGCAGTCCGAACTGTGGAGCTGCAGCGTAAGTTGAGGTTATAAACTCCTTAAAATTAAGGACCATACCTTGTTCAGCTACTTATACAGCCGTTCATGTGGTAATAATTAGAAATGAAGGTGGTGACCTTTGATCTGAGTGAACTTTCTAAACAGTGCTTAATACTGCTGATGGATGAGTTAGGCAAACTGCTTTTGTGTAAGCTTCAGGCCTGCATGGGTATGGATGGATGCTGAAGCTGCTGCTGCGGGTGCCTGTGTCTGAGTGACCTGCTGAGAGATGCCTGCGATGCGTCCTTCAAGAGGAAAAGTTCTGGCTGTTAGGTTACTTTACTGTGTACTTGAAGTTAGCTAATACATTTCATCATATACATTCTTCTTGGATTTTTTTTTTATTTGTAGACTTTAGGCAATCTTGAAGATTTTTCCATGAAAAAGTCATTTTCCATGACTTTTTAAGATTAAGAAAACAAATTCCTTTAGAATAGCAAACCTACAGTTTGGTCTCTCTAGTACATAAACTCCCACTGCTCTATACCCTTTTTAGTCTTTACCAATATTTTTATGCTTCTTGTTGTATTTAACTAGAGATGGACATATTTTGCATATTTTCATTTCATGTTGTAGAACAAGAATTTATCCTATCATTTTGACTTGTCGAAGTGGGTATCACAAAACTGATTAACAATTACTGTATTATGGGCCCTAGTGTTTTTGGTGTTAGGGAACATGATCAAGGTCTCCAATGGTATAGCTTTGGGAGGAGACAGACATGCTGAAAAAATGGGGATCGCATTTGTTGTGAGCTTCCATGGACTAGCACTTGCCAAAACGTCTTTTCAATTAATTGTACTCTGTAAGAAGTATGAAAACCATGGCTCAGTACTGAGGTTACAGGAAGGATGCTTGGAACTGCCTTAGGTTAGAAGTTTTCAAGCGTGTGAGAGGGGTGGAAATGGGCTGTACAGGCTGTTTCTCAGCCCTACTCTTTGAATTTAAATAGGCAATGAGGCAGATCAGTTGCAATTCACTAGCTCACCTATCTTTAATATCCTTTGGGGTGGTGTCTTAGTTATCTTTTTCATTGCTGAGACAAAATACTTGTCACCCAAAGGTAAGGGAAAGAAGGTTTACTTAGCTCAGTTTGTAGAGGTTTCAGTCCATAATCAACTGATACCCAGGCAGAATGGCGTGGCAGAGCAGAAACAGTTCTTGGCAGACAGAAGGAAGGACTGCAACGTGGACAACTACAGCTGTCACTTCTATCTTATCCAGGCTACTTAGAGCAGGTATCACTCACCCTTCATTCTAGAATTGTACCATGAATCAGTCACACACTCGAGATTCAGCCACCTCTGGAAAAACCCTACCTTTGGCCTCATGAGGCTTTGCGGGGATGTCTAGACCAAGCCATAACAAGTGGGTCATGTATTTTCACTGTGATCAGGGTAACGGAGCCTTGATGATTCCTAAGTAATTGAACAGACAGACAGAGGTAGCTTGACATCTCTAATCAGAATCATTGCTGTGCAGACAGGAGAGCTGCTTCTATTTCTAAGGCAAATGAAAATCCCCAAATCTTAGCATAATTGCGAAAATAAGAATAGCAAAAATGTTCAAAGTGCTAATTATGTCCCCCACACTATTTCATGTTTCACACACATACAGTCTTATTTAATCTTCACAATAATCTTATGAAATACTAGTTTAATTTTTGTTGAGGCACCAGCAGTGAAGAAAGTTGCTCTAAGTCACATAGTCTTTAAGGGGTGCAACTAGGCTTCGAACCCATGTAACCTGGCTTGAAAGCTTGCATGCATTTCAGCTGTACAGTGTTTCTGGTTTCTGAGGTGGTGGAGACATAGCTTCAGTGCAGGATTAAAGTCTCTGAAATTTTTACATTTATTAGGTGAATGTAAGGTTCTTTATACTTCCTGAGGCTAGAGAATAGAACTAAAATCTCTGCCCTAATGTCAGTAGATTCTACAGAGCAAAGAGAATTAATTACATTAGGGAGCAGGTGTCAGACATTTATCGTAGTTGTTACTTCCTTTACTTAACTTTTTGTTTCTTAGGAAATATGCATCTGACACATAGTGGGTGCCCAGTAAATGCCTGTTAACTTAAGGTTTTGAGGAATGAGTGAATAGATCACTTAATGAAAATGTCTTTCTGAGAGGTCTAATTGTAGATTCAGAACTTTGGGTCGACTACTATGAACCAAAGTTATATATACAGTCATTCTGCTACAGCAAAATCTTAGTATAAGATTATAAATAACTACAGACTATGAAAGGATACTGTCAACACGTTTCAAAATGTATTTTTTTGATTTGTTTTCCTTTCCTGATAAAGATAGAGGAGGGCCCCGCCCCCCCACCACCATTTGGAGATTAAGTCACCAGCACCTTTTCTATTTTGGTAAATGTGGTAATTGATGTTTCCTGGAAATTTTCCCCTTGTTCTATTAATACAGTCAAAGGGGGTTACAGCTTTGACTCACTCCAGGAAGTCAACCATCATTTGCTTCCTCAATCTCACAAAACAGCCCCCATGCACAAAATCAAAACTTCTGCAAATGGGTTATAGTTCTCCAGAAAGTTCTAGAAAATACGGCGTTTGTGGTTTACTCTGTGCTAACTGCCATGGTGGGGAATAAAACAATAGTTTATCTTTTGCTTCTTGGTATTCTTGAAATCATTGACCAGGTAGGTTACTAGTAAGACACTACCCACCTGCTGTCAGGCAAAAGTCCCTTCGCACCGTGTTTGCAAAGTTACACCTGAGGGCAAGGGTTTTAGCAGCCCAGGACATGGAGCTCAGAAACTGCAGTATAATCTATGCTTCTTAATGATGTGCACCTGGTTTCGTGTTCCTATATTCATTATTTGGCTCACAATTTACTTAATGAATACATTAATTCATCCATTCCCTACCTCCAGTTTACATTGTGTACCATCCTCAGCACTGAGAATATAATACTGACAAAGTGCCTACCCATGGGAAGCTTCCAGTCCAATTACTGTGCACTTCATTATTGCATTAACTGCAGGGAAAACAAATTTCACTGAACAAGGGGCTGTGGGCTAAGCGAATCAGACCCCAACTGACTTGTGCCAAGTTGTTCAGAGTAAGATTATTCGACTTAATTCTGTAGTTTATTCTGTCTAGAATTCATTTTCTCTGCCACCCGCCCCCCTGTACTACACATTCACATCAGCACTGAGATGGTACTTCAGTGTGCATTTTATGTGGTAATTAAATTTTTCTGTCTTGGATTATAGTAATTTATGTTCCTGTCTTAGCTTCTCTCCAAGTTCCTTGGGCAGAACCAATGTGTGACTCATCTCCGGATCAGGGTTGTTTTCGTTTGACATTTCCCCTTCCCTACCCTTCTTTGTCTCTAGCATATTGCCTTTTAAACTGTACCTGTTCAGTGTTGAGTAAATGCCAGCTGTGTGATCTTAGGCAAGTTAATGATCTTTTCTGGCCCACAGTGTCTTCTGTAAAGTAAAGGATAATAAAATTCCTGCTTCCTAGATTGTTGTGACAGTTACGTATTATATGTAAAGTTCTTTTAATAGTGGCTGGTACTTAGTAAGCACTTACTAAATGTTATCATTAATAAATAATGTTACTGCTACTCAAAAATCAGTAGCATTTCCTTCTAGAATTTTCTTATTGTCCTAGATGATTGATAGAGAAGAGACATCAGTCTAGGGCTTCACGTCAACTTTCTTTATATAGGAAACCAGATGTAAATATGCTGTTTCAGTTGTATACATCTCTTACTCTTATGATTGCTGACAAAGCACTAAGTAAAAATTATGCTACCGTTTCCCTTACATGTCAATTTATGGTCTCATTAGAGTCACAGAAATTTTCCCGATACTTACTGCTGACACCAGTTTTACTAGAGGTTATGCTAATTAGTGTCATCATTTAGTGTTCCCACTTGACCTTTCGGGTGTAACTACAGGCTTTTTTTTTCCTTTAAATTCTGGGAGTAAGGACTCAAGCAGTACAACTTTTATATCTCCTTACCTCCCTCTTCCATCTTCTGGCAGCATAGAAAACCACCTAAAGAAGGGTAACAGAACAAATGAAAAATTAGTGCAATTAAAATAATGTAATGAGAAGTCTAGTGCATTCCTTCTATATGTATACGTGTCTATGCATGTTAGACATTTGAGTTGATATATTTATGTGCACAAACACTACAAACTTCTCAGAATGTGTTTATACCACACAGTCACTCCATTATTGCCTATTGATCCTGTTGAATTGACATTGCAGAGATCATGAACTCCATTTAACAGATGGGTAAATTGAAAGTCAACAATTAGTGTGCTCTCAATCAAGGAATCAATTGGGTTTTCAAGGTATTAGAGCAGGTATAACCTTTCACTGTGGTAGATTTGTATTCCCCCTCCCTCCTGGAGTATGCATGTGTCACAGCCTACCATCAGGATGAAATCTGGAAGCATGAATAGAGGTTAGATTTGAACATTCACAATTTTTTTTTGTAATGCTTAAATTGCTTAAAAAAAAATCAAAACTGCAGTGGACCTGCATTCATCTTTGGTTAGAAAACTTCACAGAACTCTTTTTCACAGTTGTCTGTGTCTGATACCTAGTCCCTGGTAGGGGAAAGATAAAGGTGAATAGAATGTGCTCAGATTCCCCTAAATTTATCCATTGTAGTAATTGGCATAGTTTCTAACTGTGTATATGTGCAATTATTTGATCACAGCCTCCCAGACTGAACTGTAAACTCTATGATGTACCCCAGATCTGTTAGGGGGCTGGTACAATGCATAGCAGGAAAGAGGTGCTTAGTAATTACTGATGAATGAGAGAATGAACAAATTATTGAGTCAGTTGCAAAGATAAAATCCAGAATGCCAGCCAGTTTTAGAAGGAGGGTTTTAAGTATTTGAATTTAACTTACGTTACTGAAAGTTTCCTTTGTCCCAGCCATATGCTGCTGACAAGGAGTTCATAAAGGTAAGTAAGACTCGATGTTTGTTATTAAAATCAAACTAATAATTTCATGGGGGGAGCATTTAAAATATGGGAAATGACTCATAACAAAACTCTAGGCAGTGCCTGTTGGTCACAGCAGAAAGAGATAACATAGTACTTTTCTGGTCAAGGATATTAAGCAAGGTTTCCTGGAGATGTATTGTGTCTGATCTTCAGTGAAGTGCATTTTTGCATGGATGGGAACAATGCTAGGAAAGAACACAATGTTTACTGAGTAGATGAATGTGAATGAATCTCTGTTCATAATCCAGGGACACTGGCAGTTTTAAGGGCTGATCCATCCTCAGAGAGAGTGTGCAGTTATGTTTGTTTCTCTTTTCTCATGAATTATTAGGTTTTTAACCTGTTTTCACAACTGTCCATTCTACTACTATCCCTTGATCTTTTCTCTGTGACTCTTGCCAGAATTAGATACTTAGAGAGTAGTTGCTTATTGTAGAAACCAACGTCATATACATATTAATGTGACATAGCAATAGCCTGGGCAGTGGCAGATTTTTTAAAATCTGTAGCATGAGACCACGTAAGATATCACTTTGATTTTTCCTGATGTAGGTCTTTCTTTCTTTCTTTCTTTCTTCCTCTTTTTTTGTTTCTCTCTTCTCTTCTCTTCTCTTCTCTTCTCTTCTCTTCTCTTCTCTTCTCTTCTCTTCTCTTCTCTTCTCTTCTCTTTTCTCTTTTGCATTTCATGTTTCGATTGTTATGTGACCAAAAGTTCAAACTTCATTGTGAATAGTTTTTCAAATTTAAGAATGAAACTCAGCATATGCATTTTTACATAGCCCTTTATTTTGATAGCTATCCTATCAAGATGTTTGATTTTGCCCTGAGATTTTCACCTGGCTTTGTAAAGAAAAGCAATCTGCTTAAACCAGAGGAGCTCTGATTAGGTTGAGAGTCTCTCTGCTTTAGAACCCATTGGAGTTTATGAGTCTAATTGGAAAACCATTTTGAAGATTATTAAAAGCACTGTCAGCAATACAAATTTTTCATCTATGTCAAAAGACAGGATAGAGGCCAAAAGCCAAGTTAGTGAGGATCTCCTATTTGTGGCCTTTCCTCTCAGAATTTGATTTTCGTTACTTGAACTTTGTTTTCATGTATATTTTTATGATTGATTCCTGCACACGAAAGAACACATGATACTTGCAAAAAGAAGAAACCATTTTTGTACTTGGGCTCCCTTTAACGATTCTTTCATTTTTCACTGGCCATAAGAATAAAAATTGCTAGTTATGTTTGTGATTCAAGCAACGTGAACTTGCCTACTTTGCATAACTGCAATTTAAAGCCTTATCATACAATGAAAAGCCACAGAACCAGACAGCTTCTGGGCCTGACTTTATCATTTTTGAGGTCCTTGATATGGAAGAGGTCATGTATCTCACCGAACCCCATTTCTCATGTACCATATATGGATGAAGAGTATTGGTCTGCATTTTCTTCACTTCAAATGGTGGATTAGGTAAAAGAGTATTATAAGTTGAAGTGCTGAACAAGTATGAAAGGCTTTGACTCTCTCACCCTTTGGATAAGAGGAAATGGGAGGAGGGTCCGTACATACCTTTTGACTACAGAAGCTTTGAACTTCTTTTGCTGACATTCCTCTTTAGCAATGCCAAATCAGAGCATTGGATCAAGTCTCTTCAATCCTTAGGATGGAAACAAGTATTCTTGTTATAGTTCTACCACGTGCACGACAGCCAGGAACTGAGTTGCCATCAGAACCTGAATTTATCAATCTTAACGACTTAATGTTTTAAATTTTCAAGCTTAATGTGATTCATTAACAAAGTATTTTTCATACCTTAGCTCTTCTCCAGGGAACAAAGAGAAATGGTTCATACCAGCACTTTTAATAAGCTCTCTCAGCCGGGCGTGGTGGCGCACGCCTTTAATCCCAGCACTCGGGAGGCTGAGGTAGGCGGAGCGTTGTGAGTTCGAGGCCGGCTTGGGCCACAAGGCGGCGCAAGGCCGACCTGAGCTACATAGTGCGACCCTGCCTCAAAAAAACCAGGGCTGGGAGCTTGGCTCAGTGGCTTAAGCGCCTGCCCTGGCAGGCGCAAGG
>RJWM01050160.1:0-10829 GCA_004363535.1 Dasyprocta punctata
CACTGAGCAAAACTCCCAGCTCTAGTTTTTTGAGGCAGGGTTGCACTATGTAGCCCAGGCCAGCCTTGCACTCGCATTGTAGCCCAAGAGGGCCTCGAACTCACAATACTCCTCCTACCTCAGCCTCCCGAGTGCTGGGATTAAAGGCATCACTCCATCTTACAGGGTGCTTCTCTTTCTCTCTCTCTTTTTTTCTGTTAGCCTGCCTGTATATCCCTACACACTAAAACTAAGCAGATATTTTATGTCTTTGCCTATTACAGCAAAATCATTTTCTCAATTACTTTTAATAATTAAATTGCTTTTATTCCCAATTCCCAACTGAGTCCAAGTGATCTTGATCTCACACACATTTTTTGTTCACATATACACACTTTACACTTTTTTCTTCCCAGTTGGTCAAGTAGGCTGAGGAGGGCCATTGTCCTTCCTAATCAGGGGCTAAAAATCTCTTCTTACCTGATGTAAGGGAGATGGTATTTGATCTTTGGCCTTGGGAACTTTCTTGATTTCTAAATGAGAGTTAAGGGCTGGGGATTTAGCTCAGTGGTGTAAGCACCTGCCTGGCAAGCACGAAGTCGTGAGTTCAATTCCTGGTACAAAAAAAAAAAAAAAAAAAAAAAAAAAAAAAGACAGCTAAGTTATTTTTATTTTCACTTTTCAATATACCACAACATGGCTTCTTATAGTTACACTCCCTCCACCTGCACATACATTACTTGCTTACAACCATTGATTTGTGTCATGATTTGTGTCATGAAACAGCCATTTAAGCAGAAATTGAGGGACAACTCATCTTTGACCTTTGTGGAATTGAACCAGGTATCTCAATTTGGAGCTTGTTATGGATTACAAACTGGTGGTCAACTTAGCACCAGCTGAATTAATTTAGCTCGTGTTGAGAAAGATGCTCCACCTGAAGAAAGTTGCCAGCGTAAATAGAGATGTGGACAAGAAGAAGGGGACATTGTGAGTTCTTTCCAGAGTTGCTGTTTTGAGCTGATGGTTCTCCTGGAGGTGCTTGTCATGCTGGCTTCCCCAATATGGGTTCGGCCATTATCACTGGAGGAGCTCGGGACCTCATCAATGAGAGTGGCTGTGGTTCACGTTGCAGGAGCCCTGCTCCTCACATTGTACATCGCTTCCTGGCTCCAGAGGGGAGGCTGTGTGTTGGAGAAGCTTGTCACGCTGGGCTTCCTGACCTGTGCTCAACTGTTCTCGTTGGAGGAGGAGTGCAGGATCTCATTGCTGCTGAGGATGGCCGTGGTGCTCTTCAAGACAGCCCTGCTTCTTATTTTGTGTGTGACTTCTTGGTTCCTGTGTAGAGCCCTCAACCCACTGCACAGCTCCTTCGTCCCGCTGGCATAGACTTTCTAGTTCCACCGCTGACCTTTGGCCGTCCCGGCACAGAACCATAAATAGACTGGCGTGAGTCCTTATTGTGGACTCTTAGATTCCCAGTTGGAACTGTGGGAGGCATTGTCATGCATTTTGGGTCTCTAGTGGGACTCTTGCAAGACATTGCTGTGGGATCCAGGCCCTCAGCTAAATATCCTGGGTCTTAGTGTTGTGGATAGATTTTCCTGCACCTTCTTGTGTTTAACTCTGGGTGATATTATAAAATAGTATTACAAATCCTGTGTCCTGTATGCAGTTGTTCTCCATGTAACCCCTGACTACAACAGAGCTTCATATTCTTTTTTAATATGGTGAAACACAAAGCAGGGAGTAGATTCCTGATTTTATCAGGAAGTTCAGTTCACTGTAGGCCTACAGTTTTCTCCATGTTAACCACTCCAAAAACTTTTAACGTACAAATTCTCAGGCACAGAATCAGCCAAGTAGAAGACTGAGAAGATTCAGGCTTATGACTGGTTCTTAGAATCAATATGGAATTACTACTGCACAAAGTTACAGAAACAATGATCTATGCAGATCCAGAGTTAGCCTGTGGACTTCACCTTTTTATAGAATAGGAAAATTTTAGTGGAGCTTATGAATTGGTAGATACGTTGTGATCATCTTCTGAAAATGTAATCCTGCAGGCATCTATATCATAATATTCATTGAATAATGGAGATTATTTCGCAGTTTTTTCTTTGATCTCAATACCTGAAATATGTACATATGGTAACACAAATTATGCAACACTTGTTGTGCATTTCACTGAAAATATATGAAACTCATATCTGATATAAAATTGAGATTTTCTTTCTCTATTTTTCTTTGAAGGTTTTGGGTTTATAAAGCAATTCATGGTCATAAATGTTTCATATACATTTGTTTATATGTGTGTACTAAGTGTTTATATATTTAGAATTATATATTACATATCTTTAATTATTTAGTATATTATTTAATATATTTGAAATGGCTTTATATATTATAATTATTGTGTATTTGCATCACTGACATTTCTAATAGATATAAAGCATATTTTGTTCAGAATATATGAAATAATTTGTAGACCAAGTCTATATATGTATAATTTTATGTATATACCATATGTAATACTACTTGCATATTAAGTAAATTTTACATACACTAAGTCCCAGACTAACAAACCTTCTAGATGTGAACTTTCACAGATACAAATGAACCTCACATTGTGAACATTATAGATGGAAATAAATCACAGAAATAGCTCATTTGTATGCCAGACATGGTCACAGTTGTGCCACTGTGAGCATATGTAAAGTTCCAGGGCAGGGCTCAATCAAGAGGCCAGGATGTCCAGATGCAAAAGCAAAAGCAGTGGTGATATGGAGGGGACTGCTAAGAAGCACAAAGCAATATACACTGTGCATTTGTGTCAGAGGTATATAAGTCCACCTTGTCTGACTTCAGTGCTCTTTCAGAACAGAACTCATTCCTAAGTCAAGGACTTACTGCATGTACATAACCACTGACAAACAGTTTATTTCATGAAACCTCTAATTGTTATCTATGTGTCACTCAGTTATAATTTATAGAAAATGAATAAAGAATATGCATGACATGGTCTGTGATATACTATCGATTCCTAGGTTCCAGAATTAGATCCTGCAATGATGAGTAGAATCGTCACGGAGATACACATTGCCTATTTGTATCTCTCACTATATGTTAAGTGATTTAATATAGTGAAGTGATCGTCTGATGTGAAATTTTACTCCAGAATATTAGCTGCAAGGACTGACAATCCATAGGAAATGAAATCCTGTAACAGTCAAAGCTAAGGAAGTATATGTGGATTTTACTCATATTTTTCAAATGCTGTTTTATTTCAAAGGAAATTTAGTAAATATCATTTATAACAAGGAAGTAAAATCTTCCACCTCAAGTCTTTTTCTTGGTCAGTAATGATTTATTTTCATTTGTATAAAAATTAATAATAAAGGCAAAATGGGAGCAAAATAAACTGCACAGAAAGAAGTACTCCAACGGGATACATAAAATAATTTTGTAAAAGTTTGCTTCATTCACTTTGACTTTGGCCCCAGGAAGAAGCGCTAGACTGCCTGCAGCTCTGTGTTGTGCTGTTTTAATCTAAAAATGTGTTTTCTCCACAGCAGACTAGAGTTAGCAAAGAAACACACTGCAACATTTGCCATATTTGGGAGCTGTTTTGGGAAGGGTTACTTGATCAAGACTGAGCTATGCCTGGAGTCAGAAACCACAGAGCAAGTGCCTATCAGCGTTTCTGGGTCCACCCTGTGCCAGTGGCTGTGTGGAAGATGGTACAAGATACAGTCATGAAAGGGGTGTAGGCCAGGCCCCCTGAGAAGTTTAAATAGTGGGAATCTCAGGACAGGAGGGACACAGGGGCCCCACCCTCTAGGAGGAGAAACTTGGCCAGTCATGTGTGCTTTTCAGTGAAGCCCAGAAGCAAGTCTAGCAGACTGCCTCAGCCTCCCTCCCCAGAGGTACCTTGTGAGTCCACAGCTGCAAAACTAGACAGAGATAGCAGTGACTTGAGGCACACATTTGTGACACAAAGACTGAGACCCACTACAGTAGGAAGAGTCCTGTCTTAGTTACTTTCCTCATTGCTGAGACAAAACACCTGACACCCACAGTTTAAGGAGTTAAGGTTTATTTATCTCACAGTTTGCAGGGTTTCAGTCCATAGTCAGTTGGCTCCAAGGCAGAGAAAGAGTTCATGGGAGGCAGAAGAGATCAAAGCTATCAAGGGACCTTAGCCATGTCTTTCTGCCCCTCTTGTAATCTATGTAGGCCATTGGGATTATGGCAGGTGGCAAACGAATCAGTGGACTGATTAGTAGTCACCTATCCTTCATCCTACATTGCACCATAAGTCTATCACACATTGTAGGTCCAACCACCCCTGAAAAAGCCCCACTGAAGACTGCACAAGGCTTTGGGGGGACATCTAGACACAAGTTATAACAAGTCCAAAGGTAAAATTCACACCACTACTGACCATACTGTCTAGGAAAGATGAGAAAGGACTCAGCATACATAGAAGAAAGTGGGAAGGTAACAAATAGCTGTGACTCAGTCCCCCACTCCATAACTGGGTAGGGTGCAGTGCTGTAAGCCATGGAAAGAAAATAATCCCTCAAATACATGAATTTTTTGGGCTCATTTCTCTTTTGTATATTCAAGTCTGGGGTGGTCTTTTTTGCTTCTCTTTTGCTCTCTGATTTTCTTTATTTTATCTAATTCTATTAACTACCTGTTTTTAAGTTAGATATTTTTATCTCACTTTTTCTCCTTACCTCCTTTCATCTTCCATTTTTTCCTAATTCAAACTTCACTCCTTTAATTTTTGCATTTACCCTCTCCTAAATGTTAAGTGTAATTACTTTTTAAATACTTATTTGGCAGTATGCTAGCATTGTTTTGTATTGTTAATGGAGATCTAATTGTTGCATTTACTATATGCCAATATTTGGAAAGTCTTGTGTATATATTATTATGGCAGATTCTCTTTAAAATGTTTAAGGTAGCAATAGATGTAACTTTTATTAATTCATATTTTCTATTAATATCCAATTTCTTTTTATCTATCTTATTGATTTCTTTGCTAAAGCCAATGCTGTCATACTTACTGGTATTCGCTGGTTCTGACAGGGTGCCAGTATCTGTTGTTTCTTTTTATCATCAAAATGATTGTATTTTGTAAGATCCCCTCTAGGTGATGATTGGAATCAAGCCTCCCAAAGGATAAACATCAAAAAAGTCTCTCAAATATTACACTGAGGTGGGCAGGGGGGAACCACTATAAACATGAAAACATAATCAGCAAAAGGACACACACCAAGAAGAGAGGGTCTGACTAAAGAGATGTCTGTAGTAGAAAGAGTGTGTTCTTCCCCCAATTTTCACCTGCAGCAAAAAGAAAAAAAAAACAATTATAGACACGCAACTATGAGAAATTAAGGTATCAAGTTTCTTCCAAGATCCTTAATTTCAGCAAAACTGATCTAAAAACCTATGAAGTTGAGAAAGTTATAGGCAAAGAACCAAAATTCAAAATTATCAAATTTTGTGAAGAGCTCAAAGAAGGAAATCATAAGTAACTTTACAAGATCTTTAGCAATCTTAAAAAAAATATTTTTAATTGAGAAACAAATATTTAATAGTGAAAAACAAAAACAAAACAAATTTTTACAAGAACATCAAAATATGAAATAGTGATAAATCTCATCACAAAATTTACAAGACCTATATACAGAAAACTAGAAAACATTACAGAGAAATTAAAGATTTCAAAACATATTTTTTCAAGCAGAAACAAAAATGTAATTCAAAAAGCAAAATTGGATCCAAATATCAAATAATAAACACTCTCTTTTTCTCTAACTGTCCCAACTAATTTTTTATATACACAGGTTTCAGTTCATCACACCAGTGCAACAATGCGATAGTCATGTATATGTGACTTACTCAGTTCACTGAGAAGCATATCTTCAGCACTCATCCATTTGAGGGTGAAAATGTCTAGTTTATTGTCCTTTATAGCTGAGTAGTATTCCATTATGTAGAAATACCACATCTTTTCTATCCATTCCTCAGTGGAGGGGCATTTAGGCTGCTTCCACGATCTAGCAATTATGAATTGGGCAGCTATGAACATAGGTGAACATACATCACTGTGATGAGATATTTTTAGTTCTTTCAGGAAGATACCTGAAAAGGGGAATAGCTGGGTCAAATGGGACCTCCAATTCTAGCTTTTTGAGGAATCTCCACACTGACTTCCACAGAAGTTGCACCAGTCTGCAGTCTCACCAATAGTGGAGAAGGGTTACTTTTTACCCACAGCCCCTCCAGAATTTATTATTAGTTGACTTCGTAATACTAGCCATTCTTTCTGGGGTGAGGTGGAATCTGAGTGGTACTTTCATTTGCACATCTTGAATCGCCAGTGCTGTTGAAAATTTTATGTATTTATTTGTTGTTTGTACTTCTTCATTTGAGAAGTGTGTGTTCATCTCAGATGTCCATTTTTGTTTTTTTTTTTTTTTTTTTTTTTTTTTTTTTTTTTAGATGCCCATTTTTGGATTGGGAATTTAAATCTTGGAGGACTGATTTTTTAAATTTCTTTATAGGTTTTTGATATAAATCCTTTAACTGAGGGACACCTGGCAAACAAAAATATTTTATTAGTAGACAATGCATTTTAGTAATAATATAGTCAGTGAGATTGACAAAGAAAAAGCAATACAAAATTGAGTTTCAAAAGAAAATACAAGATATGAATGACCAATTGGTAAAGAATTTAAAATTCTGAAAAGAAAGCAAGGAGAAATACAAGATGCGGTCACTTCAATAGAAAGTTAGGGCAGCAGATTTGGCCAATATGAGGACGAAGTGTTGGACATTAAAGACATAGTGAATGTAGCAGCCCATGAGATCAAAGATACCCTAGAAGGGGACAGAGATCCTGCAAACTGGACCCAACAGTTCTTCATGGCTCAGAAATAGCATCAGAATCACCACAATGAAGAAAACAATCACACAATAACTCAAATGGCAGAAAATATAGATGCACTGAAATCATATCAGAAAACTTTCCAAATCTTCAGGAAGATTTCAATAGTGAAGTAAAAGAGCAGGTACAACCACAGATAACCAAGACCAAAAAGAGCTTCTGCACAACAGGTAATCAAACAATCAAATAAATTAGAGAAAAAAAAAACTATTAGAGAAAAATAGCAAGTTATACATAAAGGCAAGCCATGTTTCTCCATTCAAACTTTCAAGACCAAGACAGCTTGGAGTAAATTTTTTTTGTAATTGTAAAAAGCACTGCTAATTTAGACTTCTAAATCTTCCAAGGTTAGCCTTTAGTATGTATAGAAAGCATCAACTTTCCATGACATACAAATTCTAAAGACTCATTGCAGAAACCAGCATCGCAGAAAAAACTCAAGGGAGTCTTGGAAAGAAAGGCAGGCCATGAACATCTCAGGAGTCCAAAAGAAATGACACTACTAAGACAGTAGTTAAATTAAAGAAAAAATCAGCTCTGTAGAAATAAGTACAACAACAGGCTTCAGTATATAGCTCACAATAATAGCTCTTAATGTGAATGGTTTTATTTTACTTTCTTGGTGTTGGCTTCTTTAGCAGGAATACAAAATAAATCTACATATCTGTTACTTGCCAATGTCCTTGTCCTCTTTTTTAGACTATTAGTGATTGCTCATCGAACAGCAAAGCTTATTTCCTTTGGTCTCCTTCAGCTGAGGTGAGACATTTGGTATCTGGCAAGGTAGACAAGGGCCTGTCCTCAGCCAGGAGCTGTTATAGGTAGGTGGACCCTCAGCCAATTTGCACCTCTTAAGAATAAGGATTGAAACATTTAAAGAATCACATGTTTTAAAACTAAAAACTCTAGCTGAGGAAACAAGCTCAGTGTAAAATTTTTCTCTATCTTCTCACAAGACACAGTGATCTTTTTATCTGCAAATGAATTCGGCCATTCTCTTTTGACTTGCAAAAGTCTTCTTTATTCTGCGATTTTGCTTAAATGCACTTTGATTGAGTCATATGTCAGTTCAATCATCACCATACATTTTTTAATGGAATGACGCAAAAGCCTTCAGCTAATTTGCTTTATTTATAGTCTCTATGATAGCTAAAGCACTTCTAGTCCTTGTAAAAGTCAGGCAGGATTTTCAACATCTTACACGCATTAGCATTTTAAAATTATTAGTTTATTGAGATATGGAAGTACCATATGTGAACCGCCCCCACCCAGTAAGCCCACAACATCAAGTCTGCCCAGCCTGATTCTTGTCCTCATCCAGAAGTCTTCATGTCAGATCTCACGTTTCCACAAAATGTATCACTTACCCAAAAGTCTTTAACTTGTTTATTCAATACAGGGACTCCATTGGTTATATCTTGTTCTTAAGGAGGAAAGAAGAAAGTTGGGTCACCCTGAGCAGTATTTTCCCTGCTGTTCATTTTCACTATTACAGCTGTCCCTGTTCTAAATGAAAGCTTTTAAAAGGTGACACCTGCTCCATACCTGTGGCAGGCGAACAAGGAAAATTTCCTACTATTAGCTTGCCTCTATTTTTCACAAATGAGAATTAACACTGAACACACTTCACAAGGATGTGTTCGTGATTCAAGGAGGAAAATAAAAGTAAAATAGCAAGCTACGTGTCCTCACAGAAGGAATACTGAATGAAAGATATTTATGTTGATTATTCTGGTATTTAATTATATTAAGTTATTTATGGTATTTTTATGATGCTATTTACTATTTAATTGTGTTATAAATTATACTGTTTGTGTTTGAATTTTCTTATGTAAATGTGATCAGTTTTAAAGTCTTCTCCATGTTGTCACAGCCCTCGGTTTTCTCTTCTGTGTGACTGGGTAGTATTCTCTATATGAACACATTTTGGCTTGTTAGCTCATTATTTTGTTGAGGGACCTCTGCTCTATTCCCATAAAATTCCCATTTAACATACACTGTTAATATCTGAGGTGACGTTTAGTCAAAACAGCCATTGATCAAGTGTGCCTGTGTTAATTTAAACAAGCAAGATTTACAGCACAGTGAGTTGGCTGAGATACCTAAGTGACTCTGAACCATGACATCAGGTTTGGACAAATTCTTCCTATTGTCTTCTTTCTACTGCTTCAAACAGTAATTCTGACATGGCTCCAGGCCCTGCAGAAGAGAATCCTTCTCTGCCCCTTGGCAGCGTCTTCTCCGGGTTTTCCTGCTCCTCATATAACAGGAGATGGCAAACAAGTCTGTCTAAAACCCAGTCAGAAGAGGGTCGTGTTGGCAAACAAAGGATTCAGAAAAATAAAAAAGCATGGAAGTAACCAGACATGGTATTTTAAACTACAATCTTAGGAGATTTTTTTAATTTCGTGACTTTGTCTTAGAAAGCGAATGAATAACATTTATGAAAGATATAAATAATTTTTCCTTTGTGAAATCAAGATTTTCTTTAAAAATGTCATTTTTGCTTGAAGATTGTTATACTTGTACAGTAATTTTCCAACAAATGATAAGAAATGCACCCTGAGAAGCTTCACACCAAGTTTTTCTTTCTTTATTTGCCATTTTATATTTCTGCAAAAATAACTCACTAAAGAGAAGTTTCCAGCTTTTTAGGGGGATCATTCCACAGATGAAATAGGATTAATTGTTACAATCCAAAACTAAAATGAAGAAACTGGTAATTTCAATCTAAGTGGAGAATTTGGGAGAGACCTATTACATATACATTTACTCTACATGAAATTACTAAACTTCTGGCAATAAATGACCACAGATACTAAATTTCAAGCAATAAATGTGTAGAATTCCCAAATAAGACACAATATAGTTTTGCAAAAAACTTCTGATAGACTTGCAAAATCATGTACTTTTTATTATTGGTTCAAAACTTTTTTGCTTCTGAAATATCTGCAGATTGTTCCTTTTTTTCAAAATTTGCAATGCTTTGCAAAGGAAGATATGAAAACAGATAATAAGTAAATTTTAATGGCATCAATAGCATTAAATATTTTGGCAGTTTAAATTGAAAAAATAGTTATTAATAACTCAAGAAAGTGGGCTAAAAGGAAAAAAGATATGATCATATTTGGAGCGTGTGAAATTAGCATTCATTCCTGGTCAGAGTCTAAAATGAGACAAGTACATTGACAATAGATTGCTAAGAAGTTCATCAGACTTGCACCAAGAAAAGTAAGAGATCTCAGAAAGAAGATGAGTAGCAGCTTTATTTATACCAATTCCATGGGAGCAGAGCAGAGGTCCCTCAACAAAATAATGGGCTAACAAACAGAAATGTGTTCATATAGAGAATACTACCCAGCCACAGAGGAGAGAAAACTGAGGAGACAACGTGGAGAAGATGTTAAAGCTGATGACACTTACATAAGAAAAGTCAAGGCACTAAAATGCTCCAACCTCAGTTTAGATTGCTATGTAGTTTTAGAGTAAGGTAAACTAAACAGCAGGGATGGCAATCAAACCTGTGGTTGTGAGTTGTGTAGATTTTCAAAGAAAAAGTGCACGAGGGAACTTTTGAGGAGGTAGGGGTTACAGCTTGATAATACTTGTAAATTCCAAGGGCAGATACTTATTAAAACTGGTTGAGGAGAAACACTCAAATCTAAGCATTAAGCTGAGTGCAAATTCTGTCTTGATTTACAGCAAATAAAAAGAGTGAATTCTCAACATTGCACCAGAGCCTCATTCTTTGAATAGAATGGTATTGTGGGAGTGACCCAGAAATTTTTACTAAAGGATTTGTGATTTACAGATTTTTATAAAAATAAAAGTTTACTTGGTAATGAAAGAAAAGTGAACAGTCCAATATATAGAAATTCATTCACAATTA